>JAUTBS010186159.1:0-11894 GCA_032361285.1 Aequorea victoria | reverse complement strand
CACCTTATGAAGCATTGTACGAGTGTAAGTGTAGGTCCCCTGTGTGTTGGTACGAGGTTAGCGAGCGACAGCTTCTTGGACCAAATTTGGTGGAGGATGTTACTCAGAAGATCGCGGTTATTCGGAACAAGCTTCTAGCAGCGCAAAGTCGACAAAAAAGTTATGCTGATTTTAGTAGGCGAGATTTAGAATTTGTTGTCGGCAACATGGTTTTTCTGAAGGTTTCACCGTGGAAGGGCGTGATTCGTTTTGGCAAGAAATGAAAGTTGAGTCCCCAGTATATTGTACCTTTCGAAGTTTTGGATCGTGTTGGCGAGGTAGCTTACCGTGTGGCGTTGCCGCCTAGCCTTGAGGGACTTCACAACGTGTTTCATGTTTCTATGCTTAGAAAGTATATTCATAACCCGACGCATGTGATCGATTATAATCTGCTTCAGATTCGTGAGGATTTATCTTATGATGAGCAGCCTGTTCAGATTTTAGATACGAAAGAAAAGGTTATACGGAACAAAAGCATTCGGCTTTTTAAAGTCCTTTGGCACAATCACAAGGTGTAAGAAGCCACGTGGGAGCGTGGGGATGAGTTTCATGAATGGTACCCTTTCTTATTCACGTGAGGTTAGTTGCTAATTTCGAGAACAAATTTCTGTTAAGGGGGAAAGAATGTAAAACCCAACAAAATATTTTAATTTTAAAATTTATTATTAAAGAATTAAATTGGTTAATTAAAATCTATTAATTAGATTAAATTAACTAATTGTGACGTGATCAAATAAAGTGATAAAATTAGCTAATTAAAACAAACTAAAATACAAAATACAAACAACTACAATGACAATTATTTTGAATATTTAATTAACAAAATAAGTTAATTCGTTAACATTAATTCAAAATCAAAAATTTAGAAATTTAGAAAATATAATTTAAAGAGTAAGTTCAGAATTAGTATGAAATAATTTATTAATAGAAGCAGGGGAATTTCAAATTTTTGTTGAGATGAGTTTGGTAAAGAATTTGAATTTGGAATTTTTAAATGTTGGTTGAGAGAATTGGGAAATTTGTGGTAATCCCTTCCTAATTCTGAAATTTTGCATCCCCTTTTATCTCTCTCCCTCTATCTCACGTACTTCCTCTTTCACTCTCTCATTTCAGCAACCACTTCTCTCTCTCTAAACCATTCTCTGCATCTTCTCTTCTCTCAATCCCAAACCAGACCACACACAACTGCTGCTATCGAATCACCACCACCGCACGCCGCCGGATCACCACCGTCAACCACCACAGTCATCGTGTTCGTCGATTCCATTCCGATTGGTTCCTCTTTTTCTCTCATCTGTTCATAATTCAATATATAGAACATATGTATATAAGAATATGGACAACATGTTTATATACAACCATAGTAATTGAGGCACATTGTTATGAAGATTTCTGTAGTTGGAATCATGAATTGAAACCCACACACTTTGAATATACAAAATATGTATACAAACATAAAATCGTTATATATGTATATACATGTTTATATATAAAAATCAAAATCTAGTCTTTGTATAATTTTTATTATAAAACCCATTAGAAACTTGATGAAAAGTATCATTGTATACTTAAAAATGAAAATCATGAAAAATGGAATCGAATCAAAAAAATCAAAAACTCGACCTTCAGAAACTCTGATTCATCTTTCTGGAGGATTCCGTCCGAACGAAATCCATCTCAGTCCAGACGGAATGGCGCTGAAATGACCATTGGCTACGGGTTGAAACCGTCCGGACGGAAATATGTTGAACCTGATTTCTTATTGCAACTCACTGTATAGGACCTGTTTGGTTATGACCCTAATATTAAACCGAGTCATTAAATAATAATGTAAACAATGAAATTATATTTTTAATAAAGTTAATTTATTAAAAACAATGTGGGGTAATAGTTTAATTATGAATTGTAAATTAATTAATAATTGACTAAATAAATTGGAAAACATTGTAAAATAATCTTAAAGGATTTAAAGGTGCCGTTTGGGGCATTAGTTTAAATAACACATTGAATTAAATAATAGTTTAGTTAAACCACAAACAAAGGTTAAATCCTAATTAATGGGTTAAAGGTCCGTTTGGTTGGTTAATTCAGTTATTAACTTGCATATCTATCTTAGATGTTGTATTATAATGATTGCTTTATTTCTTAACTTTGACTCGAGGTGAGTGACTCTCATGCTACGTATTTTTATTTAAACTCTCTATATCCCCAAACTTGATGTGAAGTAAATGTTTAATGCTTTGAATGATGTTAAATGATTTTCTTTCAAAATCGTGGAAGAACTATTTGTTGACGAATGGGTCACTTGAGCATACTTGAACTAAAACTTTATATTCTCTAAATGACTTGAAAGAGAATTATTTTAAATTTAAAAGGATATAATCTAACTTTCTCTTAGAGAATCACGATATAAATGTTGCGAAAAAACTTTTTAAACAAATGGTTACAAGTGTTTCTATACCGTTGAATTGATGTAATATTTTGGTAAACCGTAAATAACATAACCAAATGGAAAATATGATGAAAAGTATTATGAGAAGCATTATGAAAAATTTATTATCATTTACCTTACAATTTTGAATAAACTATGAAATAAAGAATGTTGTAGAAAAGTTCATCTTACAACTTGAATATCCTATGTAATGAAAGGTGTTACGAAAAAACATAAAGTGTTTTGGAAAGTATAATGAAAGGTATCATGAATGGTATGAGAATAAGTGCAAAGATAAGTGTTATGAAATACATAAAAAGTATTATGGGAACTATTTTGAAATATGATACAAAATATATCATAAGAAATATTATGGAATGTGAGTTATGAAAAGTGTTAAAATTGGTTCTTACCCAAAATATTTTCCTAAAGAATTTAATGGAAATAATTCTTACTAAATTGTTTTCCTTTTAAATTTAATAAAAGTATTTCCTAGCAAAATATTTTCCTATAAAAAGTATTCTTACCAAACGTTTTCTTACCAAGAGTGTTGCTTACCAAAATGTTTTTCTTATTAAAAATATAAGTGTTCTTGATAAAACGTTTTCTTATAAGACTAACTGAAAAGTATTAAGAAAGAGTTTCCTTACTAAAACGTTAAAAAGGGTTTATTTCCAAAACATTTTCCTCCTAAGAATTTAAGAGGTGTTTATTTCCAAAACGGTTTCTCTTTTTTAAAATGGAATAAAAGGCATTTTCTTACCATATATTTTCTTAAATAATTAAGAAAGAATTTCTTAGTAAAAATTTTTCTATAAGATTTAATGAAGAATAAGGAAGAGTTTTCTCACTAATAGTTTTTATAAATGTAATGAAAAAGAGTTCTTATCAAACGTTTTCTTATAAAATATAACGAAAAGTATGATGGGATCTACTTATGAATAAAATTGTGAAGGATGGGTTACAAATAAAACGCGTGTTATAAAGCCAAAAAAATGTATTATAAACCCAAGAAAAATGTGTATGAAATGTATGGTGAAACTTACTATGGAACTAAATGAAATGTGTTATGATATACGACAGGTATAAATGAAAGTATTATGATAGGTATCATGAAGAAGAAATATGAAACATGCTATGAAAAGAATTATGAAAAGAACATATATAAGGACATAATGTCTAAAGAGATGACTTGGTGACCCATGAATGGGACCAAATGATTTTGATATGAGATATGGTTCTCAAAGTCCAAGGGATAGTTCCTCTTCGGGGGTGACTTTGGCCAGTTAGGAAAAAGCACCGGGATGAACCGCGTTGACTTTAGTTGACTCAACGGTTAAGAAAAAGCCCAGTACGTCCGGTGACTTTAACTGGAATCGTGTAGGGAATAATCCCGGGTGCTAACCTGTGGTGACCCTATTTCGATGTTGGATCCAACGGGTCAAGAGGCCCCGAGTTATTATGTGGTAATGGATAGTGATATGCTCATTGTTCCTGTGAAAATAATTTAGTACCTTGGTGACTCGTTAATAACGGGACCAAGGAAAGAGAATGAATATATATGAAACATATATATATATATATATATGAAATGAAATGAAATAAAATGAAATGAGTTACGATGATGAAATGAAATGAGAAAGGGATTTAAGATAATGAGATGAAAGAAGTTGAATTGAGATAATGAAATTATGATACTGAATTGGAATGATCAATTGAATGTTTAAGCTTTTTGATATTATTGTATATACTTTCTGCCATGATATGTTAGTGTACAAATCTACTTTGTCCCTGGTATGGAACTGTATTATTATGCGTGTTCCATTCACCAGCTTTTGCTGATGTAGAATATTAAAACTCTCAGGTAATCAAAGGAGAAACTTGATGACGGACTCGACTGCTTTAAGGGATCCAGCCTAAGGACCTCTAGGATCATGCATACTTTTATTTCTGCTTCCGTATTAAAAATTTAAATGATTACATTGTTGTTAAGATAACATTAATGAAATATTATTGGGCTGTCGACCTATTTATGTCATATTTGAACATCTTTATGATTTCTTCTTGGGCTGTTTGACCCAAATAAATAAGGAAACGGATTTTAAGTATTAAATCTATGAAATGGAATATTATTTTAGCATATAGCTAGCTAAAATTGATTAAGGCTTACTTGGCTTATTGGGCTAAGGCCCACAATTCATGGCCGGTCACCATTCCCAAATTGGGGCGTGACAGGAGCGACCGAATCTAAAGCAAGAGCAGCATAAACACCAGCAGTAGCAGCAACAACCCCACCAACAGCAGGAGCAGCGTGGCCACCAACGGTGGGAGGAATATAAGATGACGAAGGCTATCTGTCCAGTTGCTCAACAGGGCGAACACCCATCAGGTGCATCAGGAAGTCACGGACGAAGGTAGTGTACTCCCCCTCAGCTAGGAAATCACTAGCATTGACACTGTACATCGCCTCCACCACATCTTTCAGCGGTATGGTGTCCGTCCATCTCATACTCGATGGAGGGGGTTGAGGGACCCGAAAGTGGTCCAATCTCAGTGATTGCCGTGCTACCCGCTCACCCAGGTAGCACTCCCGGTGGAATGGCCCCTCTAATAAGACCTCATCTAAGAAGCCTGCTGGCTCCTCATCAAATCAGGGCTGGCGCGCTCCTCCATGCCATCCCACACCCACTAGTTCACCTAAAAAGTGAACCAAACATAGGTTAAATATAAGAGAAATCACTAAAAGAAAAGGAACAAAAGGTATCTGAAATTAAAAGATAACATACTTGTGTGTGAGAAAGGCAAACCAGATGAAGACAGTAGAGGTTTAGATGCTTCCCCTTATCCTTTCTTCCCCTCGTACTGTGGCCCCACCACGTTGCCTGCGAGATGACAAAGGGGTCTGGATAAGTGGTCACTGAGGAGGGCAACTCCAGGAACTCATAAGGCCATAGCTGTAAAAGAGGGGATGACCAAAAAAAAGTGTTAGGTTGGGTCAATAAGAAATAAATGAAAAGATAAGAGGAGTAGTCGAGATCATACCTCCCAGATCCTCCAGTAGCCAATCACAGACAACTCCCTGGCCCAGGACACAGAACATAGGCTCATATACAGTCCGACCAATAGAGCTCTACCCCAGCCGTAGGTCGACACCCGACACAGGTCGTGGAGGGCTCCCAAGTAGTAATGATGGATGGTGTTTTTCCTATTTGTGAATAGGCAAACGCCGAATAAGTAGAGCAGGAATGCTTGAACAACCCACTCAAAGTGATGGGGCTAGATGCACTCTAGCCCTACAAAGGTGTCGACCAACTATGAGTATTGGATCCACTCATGGTCCATCTAGGGTGAGATCTTGCCAAAAGAATGAAGGAGGGCCGCCAGGTACCTCCAAAAGATGGGGTCAAATGGGATGGGGTCGCCACCCACCTTGATCCCCGTAATCATATCAAAATCAAGAGGGGGTCAGGGTCGCCTCAAATAGTGGGAAGTGGAAGGTGTTGGTGGTATCCCACCACCTCTCCACTAAGACTGTCATGAGTACTCAATCATTGTGAGTGCTCGTAAGGAGAGGGATAAAATGATCAAATCCGGAGGCATTAACAAATGCTCTGCTCTCTAGAAAGAACTCGGTACCACTTGAGTACGCGAGAGGAGCCTCTGAAGCCCCGTAGATGCTCACCAGCCTACAAAAGAGAAAAAAGAAAAATCATCAGATAATATAGAAAATGAACAAAAAAACAATAAAAAAAAGAATAAGAAAGAAGAGAAAGAAGAAGATAAAAAATCCCCCTAGAAAAGTGTGAAAATGCTTATCTAGGGACACAAATAAAATTTCTATCTTGAGAAGTGTCAAGACACGACCTAAGTTGGGCGAGATGAAGGAAAGCTCACCCATCTCGGAAAGCATTGACACACAATCCAAGTTTGGATAAAAATAAAAAAGTCCCCTAGAAAAGCGTAAAAATGCATATCAACGGACATAAAAACAAAATTTCCATCTTAGGAAGTGTCGAGACACGACCTAAGTTAGGGGAGACGAAGGAAAGCTCACCCACATCAGGAAGCATTGACACACAACCTAAGTTTGGATAAAAATAAAATTCTCATCTCAAGAAGTGTTGAAGCATGACATAAATTGGGCGAGACGAAGGAAAGCTCGTCCACCTTGGGAAGCGTTGAAACACAACCTAATTTTGGATTAAAATGAAATTCTTTTTTAAAAAAAGGGTGAAAATGCTTATCTAGGGACAAAACCAAAATTTTCATATCGGGAAGTGTCGAGACATGACCTAAGTTGGGATAGATGAAGGAAAGCTCACCCACCTTGGGAAGAGTTGACACGCAACCCAAGTTTGGATAAAAATAAAGATTTTCATCTTAGAAAGTGTTGAAACATGACCAAAGTTGGGCGAGACAAAGGAAAGCTCGCCACCTCAGGAAGCGTTGAGACACATCCCAAGTTTGGATGAAAATAAAAAATTTCCCTAGAAAAGTGTAAAAATGATAATCTAGGGACAAAAACAAAATTTAATTTCGGGAAGTGTCGAGACGTGACTGAAGTTGGGAGAGACGAAAGAAATCTCACCCACCTCGGGAAGCCTTGACACACAATTGAAGTTTGGATAAAAATAAAATTTTCATCTCGAGAAGTGTCGAGATACGACCTATGTTGGGGGAGATGAAGGAAAGTTCACCCACCTCGAGAAGCGTTGACACACAACAAAAGTTTGGATAAAAATAAAAATTTCCATCTGAGAAAGTGTTGAAAGACGACCTAAGATGGGCGAGATGAAGGAAAGCTCATCCACCTCGGTCAGCATTGAGACGCAACCTAAGTTTGGATTAAAATAAAAAATTTGCCTAGAAAAGTGTGAAAACACTTATCTATGGACAAAAATAAAATTCCCATCTCGAGAAGTGTCGAGACATGACCTAAGTCGTGGGAGACGAAGGAAAGCTCACTCACCTCGGGAAGCGTTGACACACAACCAAGATTGGATAAAAACAAAATTTTCATCTCAAGAAGTGTCAAGAGACCACCTAGGTTAGGGGAGATGAAGGAAAGCTCACCCACTTTGGGAAGTATTGACACATAACCCAAGTTTAGATAAAAATAATTTTTTTTTATCTTAGGAAGTGTTAAAATACGACCTAAGTTTGGAAGTGTTGAAACACGACCTAAGTTGTGCAAAACCAAAGAAAGCTCACCCACCTTGGGAAGCGTTGAGACGCAACCTAAGTTTGGATTAAAATGAAAAATTCCCCTAAAAAAGCTCACCCACCTAAGTTAGGGGAGACGAAGCCAAGCTCACCCTCCTCGGGAAGCATTGACACGCAGTTCAAGTTTGAAAAAAATAAAATTTTTATTTTGGGAGTGTCAAGACATGACCTAAGTTAGGGGAGATGAAGGAAAGCTCACCCACTTCAGGAAGTGTTAACACGCAACCCAAGTTTGGATAAAAATAAAAATTTCCTTCTCAAGAACTATTAAAACACGACCTAAGTCGGGTAAAACAAAAGAAAGCTCACCCACCTCGAGAAGCACTGAGACGCAACCTAAGTTTGGATTAAAATGAAAAATTCTCCTAAAAAAGCGTGAAAATGGTTATTTCAACCCAAAAACAAAATTTCTATATCAGGAAGTGTCGAGACACGACCTAAGTTGGGGGAGACGAAGGAAAGCTCACCCACCTCGAAAAGCGTTGACATGCAACCCAAGTTTAGATAAAAATAAAATTTCTATCTCTAGAAGTGTCGAGACACGACCTAAGTTAGGGGAGACGAAGGAAAGTTCACTCACCTCGGGAAGCGTTAACACAAAACCCAAGTTTTGATAAAAATAAAAATTTCCATCTTAGGAAGTGTTTAAACACGACCTAAGTTGGGTGAGACGAAATAAAGCTTGCACCTCGGGAAGCATTGAGACGCAACCTAAGTTTGGATTAAAATGAAGAATTTCCCAAGAACAGCGTGAAAATGCATATGGGGACAAAAAAAAATTCCATCTCGGGAAGTGTCAATACATGACCTAAGTTAGGGGAGACGAAGAAAAGCTCACCCACGTCGGGAAGCATTGACACGTAATCCAAGTTTAGATAAAAATAAAAATTTTCATCTCAGGAAGTGTTAAAACACGACCAAAAGTAGGGCAAGATGAAGGAAAACTCATCCACCTCGATAAGCGTTGAGACGCAACCTTAGTTTGGATGTAAATGAGAAATTCCCTAGAAAAGTGTGAAAACGCTTAGCTACGGCCAAAAATAAAATTTCTATCTCGGGAAGTGTCGAGACATGACCTAAGTTGGGGGAGGCAAAGGGAAGCTCACTCACCTCAAGAAGCATTGACACGCAATCCAAGTTTGGATAAAAATAAAATTTTCGTCTCGGGAAGTGTCATGACACGACCTAAGTTAGGGGAGACGAAAGAAAGCTCACTCACCTCGAGAAGCGTTGACACCTAACCCAAGTTTGGATAAAAATAAAATTTTCATCATGGAAAGTGTCGAGACACGACCTAAGTTGAGGGAGACGAAGGAAAGCTCGCCCACCTTGGGAAGCGTTGGCGCGTAACCCAAGTTTGGATAAAAATAAAAATTTTCATCTCAAGAAGTGTTGAAACACGACCTATGTTGGGCGAGATAAAGGAAAATTGGCCCACCTCGGGAAGCATTGAGACACAATAGAAGTTTGGACTAAAATGAAAATTATCCTTACAAAAACGTGAAAATACTTATCTAGCAACAAAAATAAAATTTCTATACCGGGAAGTGTCGAGACACGACCCAAGTTGGGAGAGACGAAGGAAAGCTCATCCATCTCGGAAAACATTGATCCGCAACCCAAGTTTGGATAAAAATAAAAATTTCCATCTCAGGAAGTGTTGAAACACGACCTAAGTCGGGCAAGACGAAGGAAAGCTCATCCACCTCAGGAAGCGTTTAGACAAGTTTGGAATAAAATGAAAATTTCCCTAGAAAAACATGAAAACACTTATCTAGGGACAAAAATAAAATTTATTTCTCAGGAAGTGTCGAGACACGACCTAAGTTGGGAGAGACGGAGGAAAGTTCACCCACCTTGGGAAGGGTTGACACGCAACCCAAGTTTGGATACGAAAAAAATTTCATCTCGGCAAGTGTCAAGATACGACCTAAGTTAGGGGAGACGAAGGAAAGCTGACCTACCTCGGGAAGCATTGACATGCAATCCAAGTTGGGATAAAAATAAAAACTTTCATCTTAGAAAGTGTTGAAACACGACCTAAGTTTGGCAAACTGAAGGAAAGCTCGCCCACCTCGAGAAGCGTTGAGACGCAACCTAAGTTCGGATTAAAATGAAAAATTCTTCTAGAAAAGCGTGAAAATAATTATTTTAACCGAAAAACAAAATTTCCATCTCAGGAAGTGTCGAGACGCGACCGAAGTTGGGGTAGACAAAAGAAAGCTCACCCATCTCGGGAAGCATTGACACGCAACCCAAGTTTAGATAAAAACAAAATTTCCATCTTGGAAAGTGTCAAGACACGACCAAAGTTAAGGAAAACAAAAGAAAGCTTACCCACCTCGGGAAGTGTTGACACGGAACCCAAGTTTGGATAAAAATAAAAATTTGTTACTTAGGAAGTGTTGAAACACGACCTAAGTTGGGCGAGACGAAGAAAAGCTCGCCACCTCGGGAAGCATTGAGACGCAACCTAAGTTTTAATTAAAATGAAAAATTTCAGTAAAAAAACGTGAAAATACTTATCTAGGGACAAAATAAAATTTTCATCTCGGGAAGTGTCGAGACACGACCTAAATTGGGAAAAACAAAGTAAAGCTCACCCACCTCGAAAAGTGTAAAATTCATGAAAATTTTAAAATTTTAAAACATATTTAAACAATTTATAAATTAATTAGTCGAATAATAAGATAAATTAGTTAAATAAAATAAAATTTAATCTGAATAAAAGATAAATTTATGAAATCCTATGAACTAACAAAATTATCTTTTTTCTAAAATTAAATTGGAGTCATGAGTTAGCTTATTAAATTGGATTAATTAAATAACCTAATTAAAATAAATTAAATTAAGGTGAGAAGATTCTAGAAAAGTGATTAAAAGGATTAACAAATAAAATAAATAAAAGAGATCAAAAGGAAATCAAATTTGTTGGTATTTTAGCAACCTTTGGAAATTTCCTTTGTTTATACCAAAGTTTTAAGCATGACCAAATCCTTCCTTATCACTTGGGCTATTCAGCATTTAAGCCCTTTCTCCTCACGCGTAGCCTTCCCAATCTCAGACTCTCCCTCAGTTTTCATACTCCTTTTCTCTACGCAGCATTTGCTTATGTTTTTCAACACCTTCTTCGTTCAATCCAGCATTCCTCCATTGCCAAGTCTTCATCTGCTCCTGATCGGCATCTCTGTTTCAGAGTTTTTCCAGGTGAGTTCGGTTCTTAGAAGTCTCTGTTCTTCATTATGCTCTCAGCACATATTTGTATACGTATGATGGTAGATCACCCACACACACACAATTGTAAGAATTATTTTGTTGTTTAGATGCACAAAACATATTAAGAATGAGTTAAAAACATTGTTAGATCATTAGAACAAGGGAATAATCGGATTAAACCAAAGAAAATTTGAGTTACAGAATGTATATACATGTATATATATAGATATATATATATATATTGTATCAGCTTTAAATATCTTGTGTTTTAATCCGTTATAACGAAAGTTCTATCTAATAAAAAGTGTTTAAAATATCCTAAGACATGTTTCTATGTTGTTGGAATTCATGAAATAGAGAAGAATAAACCAAGACGATCATAAAACCAGTGGTTCCAGTCATCCCTGTCGCGCTCCGTCCGGACCCGCGTCCGGACGAACTGGACCAGAAGCGTTCTGTGATGTTTCGTCCGGACGCACGTCCGGACGAAGTTGACCAGTAACGTTTTTGTTGGGTTTTAACTCTGTTTTGTTAAAACTTGTTCGATCATTAATTTAATTATAACTTAATTAGTAAACAAATAAAGTCTCTAAGATAATAATATTAAAAAAAATAATAATAATAATTGAAACATTGATCCTTAGAATTAATATTCTAAGATTAAATAATCTAAATAAACAGTATCTAATAAAACTTATAAGCTAATTAATACCTTCGTAACTATTTTCTCAAAATAATATAAGTTAATTAATAAGTAATTAATTAACACTAAATAAGAATGAAAAAAAGAAGTTAACATCTAGATTACAACAAATTATAACTAAGTTACATTTAAAGATCAAATAACTTTATAAGTCGTTCTAAAATAGACTATTTGAGCAATTATTTAACTCACGTTAATTGAAAGGTAAGTTAAACAACTTACAAATTAATTGGGTAAAAGGGACGTTAGTATCCTTAGTTGCATTTGTACATTATTTAATGA
>JAUTBS010186048.1:0-11895 GCA_032361285.1 Aequorea victoria | reverse complement strand
TTTTGACGCCAAGGCTATGTCCGGTACGGTCCACTGTGGTCTTAGGCCTTTTTGGGAAGATTGTAGGAAGATAGGGTCTGTAACCTCTTGTTGTTTTCTTTTTGGATTGTAATTAATGAACTGATGTTGATGAGGCTGTGAGTCCTCTTAGGTAAACTTTTGGATGATATGTTGGGCCCAAATGATGAAGTCTTGATTCTATGTCTATGTTAAGAATGTTAATTAAAAAATATATATCATGCTTATTGTTGTGAATGTTGCTAAGTGTGATGGGTTGAGTACCCATCCTCAGGTCCCGTGCCTGGTGCTCGGGGCGGGGCTTGACACTCCAGCTCTTCTAGGGTTTTTTTCCCCTATGTACATAGTCTCTTCTGCATCTAGAGAGCACATAAACATCCCTTCTGGGAAAGGTGGACTTGGTCTGATGGCCCTTTTTGGGCAGATATAGATGTTGGGATCATAGCAGGGTGAAGTTGTATGGATATGGTTTAAGTTCCGAGGGGATGGGTTTATGTGATTCGGTAGTGGATTGATAGTAACGTTAGGCTTGGCCGCCGTTGGGGGCAGGATCACCTTGTTATCAATCAAATCCTAAATCATGTGCTGAAGTTTTATGCAGTATTGGGTGGCATGCCTAGGCGTCTGATGGTATTCATAGTACCTGTTAAGTTTGTAACTAGATGGGAGTGGATTTGGAGGAGCTATTAGTTTGAGGGGCTTTAGGTGCCCTTTCTCTACCAATCTCGAGAATAACATGGAGAGTGGAACACTCAGTTCATTGAATATTCTGCGAACAAATGGGGCAAAAAATGTTGATCTAGCCGACCTTGGTTGAGGGTTGAGAAGGTTCACTTCTGCTGCCCCCGGCATGTTATTGTTGGGCAAATTCTGGCTAGCCTTGTTGGTTGGGTTGGTTGGGTTGCTGTTCTGACTTTGATAGTTTTTGACCCTGATAAGGCCTCTGGTGTTTCTGCTGAGTTGTACCTGTCTCTATTGTGACTTATGTCCTCTCAATTTCTCTCATCTAGAGAGCATCCTCAATTTGGATTCCTGCATCAAACAGTTGCTCAAAAGTCATGAGCGGCTGAGTGATGAGGCACTTTCCGAATTGGGATTGCAAGTTCTTTACCACCGTCCGGACCTGTTCTTTCTCTATAGGCCGGTTGGTCATCTTAGCTCCTTTACCCCTTTAGCGGGTCAGGAAGTCAACAAAAGCTTCCTGAACATTCTTTTTGGTGACCTCCAGCTCCGTTATGGTTATGTCCAGCTGGACGTTATAGTTATACTGCCTAACAAATGCAGTAGCAATGTCTTCCCAGGTTCTGGTTTTGGAGACTTCTAAGATTAGAAACCAACGTTAAGCATTCCCTGAAAGAGACCTATGGAAGAGTTGTGGTTTTAACTGGTCGTCTATGCCCATGGGAGATAAGGTACCCAAATACATTCGTAGGTGGATCCTAGGATCTCCGGCACCATTGAATTTTTCCATGTTAAGCATCTTGAGTTTCTTGGGCAGCTTGACATTGGGAAACAGACAGAGTCCTTCAACATCAAGCATTTATTCATCGACTCCTCTAGCTTTCCTCAACAACTTTTTTAACCTGTCGATCATATCAGATAGCAAGGCCTTTCGGGCCAAGGCCAGATCTATTACAGTAGCAGCAGCTGGCAGAACAATATTAGGAATAACAGCAGCGGGTCTATTCCTCGGCGAATCTGTGTCGTGCTGTTCGTCATTCCAGATAAGGTCGTTAACTCCATCATTTTATGGATTTCTCAAAACCTGGTTCACGTGAAGTGCCCGATCTCTTCTTAACATTGAGCGTGGGTCTAGGTGTGATCTTGGAGTGTGAGGGTCATGCCCTCCAAAGCTCGTTGCATCTCCGACAGAGTTTGGATCAACGTAGGATTTATATCGCCATCTCTGGCTATTGTAGAGTTTTCTAGATTAGGATTTGATCTCTCAGTCGTTCGCCTGGCAATCGAATCCAGATAGGCGTGGTGTCAGAGCTTGAAGAAGCAATGATAAATCCTGATAGATAGAGGAAGAGATGGAAAACGAAGAAACAAGGCGGGTGACCAAGACCCGGTGACTGAGCGCGTAGAAAAACCCCAAAAAGAGCAAAAGGTTGTGGGTAATGATACCCGGCTTAAACGAAAAAAGAATCGTGGAGCCTCGACTCGACGATAAAGGAACTCAGGATTTTTTTAAAAATTCCTGAGTGAAAGAAACAAAGGGTGCGGGTGATAAAACCTGGCTTAAAATAAAATGGACATCGAGATGCTGGATTTCTAGGCCTAAGAAGGGATCACGAGAAAAACCTGGCTTAGAAAAGCGTCGGAACTGCCTCAATGCCTCGAGATTCGCAAAGATCACAGATAAAGAAAACAAAAAGGTGTGGGTGAAGCTCGGCTTATCCGATGAGACTCTGAATTTCAAACAGAAAAAAAACAATAAAAATATGGGCGCGGGATGATACCTGCCTATCCATCGAGACTCTAAATCTCTACAGCCAAAAAAAAAAATGTTTGAGAGAAGAGCCCGGCTTATCCAATGAGACTCTGAATCTCAAATGGCAAAAAAAACACAAATATGGGTGCGGGTAATACCGGCCTACCCGTCGAGACTCTAAATCTCTACGGCAAAAAAAAAAGTTTGTGAGAGAAGCCCAGCTTATCCGTCGATACTTCTCTCTCTACGGCCAAAAACAAAGAAAGGGTGTGGGATGCCCCGGCTTATCCGTCGATACTTTGAATCTCTACGACGAGAAAAAAAAAGGGTGGATATGAAAGACCTGGCTTAAACGAAAAAAATGTTTTGCCAAATGGTGAAAAGGGTGCGAGCATACCTCGACTTTATCCGTCGAGACTTTTCTCTCTACGAAAAGAAACAAAAGAAAGGGTGTGAGACGATACCGGTTTATTCGTCAAGACTCTAAATCTCTACGGCAAGAAAGAAAATAGGAGGGAAAATGAAGCCTGACCTATTCGACAAGAAGCTGAGCTTATATGGCAAGGGAGGTCGGGTTGTGGGATGATACTAACTTATCCGTTGAGAAGCTAAGCTCGAACAGCAAATGATGTGGGAAGATACCGACTTACACCTTGATAAAGACCGAATTATCTGTTGAGAAGCTGAGCTCAAATGGTAAAGGATGTGGGACGACATTGACTTACACCGTGAAAAAGATGCGGGACGATACCGACTTACACTTGTGAAAAGGATGCGGGATGATACCGACTTACACCATGAGGACTAACATCAAGAAGTATCGAACCTCGGCTCGATGGCCAAGAAACTCGAAACTTTCTCAAAAGATTTCGGGCAAAGAACACAAGGGAAAAGATTGCAGGACCTAGCTAAAAAACAAGTTGGGCCTAAAGTCCAATGACTACAAAGGGTTTGGGAAAACCCCGGAGGGTCCCAGGAAAGAGAAAAAGGCACGGGTGATGAAACCCGGTTCAAACGAAGCGGCGAATGTTAGGCAACGGTCTAACGGCGTCAAACCATGGGACAACCACGGATGGTCCTGGGAAAGAGAAAAAGAGGCTCGAGTGACGAAACTCAGCTCAAAAGCAATGACGAAGGTTAGGCAACGGCCTAATGGCGTCAAACTACGGGACAACCACGGAGGGTCCCGAGAAAGATAAAAAGAGGCTTAGGTGATGAAACCCTGCTCAAAAGAAATGATGAAAGTTAGGCAACGACCTAATGGCATCGAACCATGGGACAACCATGGAGGGTCCCGGGAAAGAGAAAAGAGCGGGTGATAAAACCCGGCTCAAAAAAAATGATGAAGGTTGGGCAATGGCCTAACAGCGTTGAAAACACGGGACAATCACAGAGAGTCCCGAGAAGGAGAAAGAGGCACGAGTTGATGAAACTCGTCTTGAAAGAAACAATAAAAGTTATGCAACGGCCTAACAGCATCGATCCATGGGACAACCACAGAGGGTCCTAAGAAAGAGAAAAGAGAGGCTTGAGTGATGAAACTCGGCTCAAAAGAAATGACGAAGGTTAGGCAACGGCCTAACGGCGTCGAAAACATGTGATAACCACGGAGGGTCTCGGGAAGGAGAAAGAGGCACGAGTTGATGAAACCATACTCAAAAGAAATAATAAAAGTTAGGCAATGGCATAACGCCGTCAAACCATGGGACAACCACGGAGGGTCCCAAGAAAGAGGAAAAAGAGGCTCGGGTGATGAGACCCAGCTTAAAAGAAACCACAAATGTTAGACAATGGCCTAACAGCGTCGAAAATACGGGCAACTACAGAGGGTCCCGGGAAAGAGAAAGAGGCACGGGTTGATAAGACCTGGCTCTAAAGAAATTATGAAGGTTAGGCAATGGCCTAATGGCATCAAACCACAAGACAACCATGGAGGGTCCTGAGAAAGTGAAAGAAAGGCTCGGGTGATGAAACCCAGCTTAAAAGAAACAATGAAGCTTAGGTAATGGCCTAATGGTGTCGAACCACAAGACAACCACAGAGGGTCCCGAGAAAGAGAAAGAAAGACTCAGGTGATGAAACCCGGCTCAAACAAAATGACAAAAGTTAGGCAATGACCTAACGGTCGTTGAACCATGGGATAACCACGGAGGGTCCCGAAAAAAGGGAAAGAGAGGCTCGGGCAATAAAACCTGGCTCAAAATGAAAGAAAAGTGCTACTCTAATCAATCAAAATAATACATGAAGAAAAAACATATAACCTAAAATAGTTTTTATCCTAAATGAAAAGCTCTGAGATGACTAAATGCAAATGAAAGGTCGGGTAATTCAGTAACCGAGTAGCTTTTGAATAGAGTCAAGAATATACCTCCCCGACCAAGTAGTACCTGACCAGGTCAAACAGTACGCAATAACCATTTTTTTCATGTCCAAATGGGCATACGGCCAGAAGGCTTGCTTGCTTCCCCCACATAACTCAGAGACAGTAAACCGCCAAAGTTAAGGGTAGGCAAGCATTTGGCTTATTTCATTTTCTCCTTTTTTTCTTTTATTTTGAAAAAGTACCCAATGAAAATGGAAAAAAAGGAGATGGAAAATAATGCATGTAATGCTAATATTAATGATAAATTTAAGACAAGAACAGTTGAAGCGTTTTTTAAGTTTAGCTCGTTTTCTTAAAAGATCCCCAGTAGAGTCACCACTGTGAGGAACCTCTCTCGAAAAACTCATCGCCCTTATTTTCTTTTATTTCTTCTTTATTGAAAACTCGCTCTCAATTTTTAGGATAAAAGAAAATGTGGTTTGCTTTATGTTTTGAAAAAATTGCATCCCCCAAATGCGTCCATGTTAAAGGCCACACAATTGGAGTCACCACTTAGCTTTTAATGAAAAATAAAGAAAAATAAAACTTTCAAGGAACTAGTCCATCCTTACTAGAGATAGTGGTTCAGGAGCTAGGGTACAAAAGGGAAAGATGTTAGGCACCCCTCTCAACCGATCCAAAGAATGGCCTTTACTTAACTGTTTCTTTAGTTCTTATCTTAAAGTTATCAATAGCAACACATACAGAAAGGGGGTTGAAGAAAGAACATTAAAAAAGCAAACAAGAAAGTAAAACCTAACCTAAAACTAAATATTTTCTATGCATTCTTACACTTAGTGGCATGTCAAGAGGGAGATGGAAACACATCATCGCAATTTATGCATATAAAATATATTATTTAAACAAAAGATGTAGAAAAGGCTAGTGAAAAGCCACTGGTTGCAAGCAGAGGTGGCGCACGCCACCTCATGACCTAGCGTGCGCCATCTGGACATGGTGTGCGCCATCTTTGGGCTCTCTGGAAGTGGCGCGCGTCACTATGAAAGAGTGAGCTCGACCCTTAGAGGCCCAATAGGGGCTACTATTTTAAGAAAATAGTGTACTCTTGTGTGCAAGTGTGTTTTTATACGAAATGAAAAATAGAAAGATAGCATTTCAACAAAAATTATCACACAGAAAATATGCAGAAAAGGCTATTGGAAAAAACTATTGGAAAGCCACTGGTTGCAAGAAGAGGTGGCGCAAACCACCTCAGAACCTGGCGCGCTCCATCAGGACATGGTGTGCGCCACCTTTGGGCCCTCTAGAAGTGGCGCGTGTCACTATAGAAGAGTGAGCTCGACACTTTGAGGCCTAAAAGGGGCTACTGTTTTAAGAAAACAGTGTGCTCTTGTGTGCAAGTGTGTTTTTACACAAGAAAGAAAGCAAAATGATGGAAATTCATGTAAGGATTTTAACAAATAGTCTAAGTCTTACATTTCATGTATTTCTAAAAACTAAGAAGAAAAAAAAACATGATTTTCTAAGAATACAAAAATGATGCTTAAGTAGAAATAAAAATAGAACTGGGGAGAATGAGGCCAGCGGCCTCTTTCTCTCCTTTTACCAAATAGAATGAAGTTTTAAGAGCTAAATAAGGTGGATAAATGAGAAGGATGAGAAAAAGGGGATTTACTGTATATCTGGGATGAAGAGTGAAGTTTCAAGCTGTTTTGAAATTTTTCTCAAATATGGCACATCCTCGGGAAGCCTTCCGTACTGTCTTTGAGTCCTTAGAGTTATTCCAATGTAAAGAATTCTGATGTGTCAATTTAGTCCAGTTTCAAGTTTCCAAGTTGGTAGAACTTTAATGCTTATAAAACATTAAGGGTTGAATTCTGTAGAAGTTTTGTGTCCTTTAGAATTCGTGTTGGCCATAAGATGGGGGGTCTCCTATTTATAGATTTTGGGCAAGGAAGCTGCAAAAAGGGCCGAAGCTTCCTCTCAAAGGTGGAGCGCGCCAGGTGAAGGTGGCGTGGCGCCAGGTGGGTTGTGGCGCGCGTTAGGGTCAAATGTGGCTTAGGCACTTTAACTTAGCATGGCCAGGGTACGAAAAAAGGAGCGGCGTGGTGACAGATTGGAGGGAAGTGGTGTGGTTTGAACTGGCATGGGGTTCTTTGGAGGGAAGTTGCGTGCACCACTTGAAGGTGGCGTGCGCCTGGTTGTGGTGAAATTGAGGGATGTTTTTTTTGTATTTGAGGTGTTTTTGGGTATTTTTAGGTATTCTGGGATTTTCCTTGGACTCTCGGACCTGCACAGAGTCTCCTTCAACGCGGCTAATGTATGCACTCATCATCGGAAGCTTACAGAGCTAGCCTATGTTCAATTTAGTTAAAATTGGGGTGTCTACAGTAACAACGCTTCCTGGGATGAGTATTCTTTCATTCGTTCTGACCATCTTAGGTTGTGTTGCACACTTCTCGAGGGGGAATTAATTATTTTTGTACCAAGATAAAAGTTTTTAAATTTTTCTAGGAAATTTTTTTATTTTTATTCCAAAGTTGGGTTGCGTATCAACGTTTTCCGAGGTGGGTAGGCTTTCCTGTGTCCAGACCAAGATAAATGATCGGCTATTACTCTTTATTGTTATAATAGTGGAGCGGTCGCTAACTGGAAGGAACCACGAGTTTATAAGAAGGAAAATCACATAGAACGTAAGTATCATCTCATCCGAGAGATCGTGCAGCATGGTAACATTACTGTGTGTCAGATTGCATCGAGGGACAACCTTGCGGATCCTTTTACAAAGGCATTACTAGCGAATACGTTTGATATGCATGTAGAGGAGCTTGGTATCAAGTGTATACAGGCGTGGCTTTGAGTATACGTAGGTTATTGTTAAGGTTATATACTAAAAGTCGTGCCTTTTTGTATATATATTTTATTATTTATTCTGTAAAATTTCATTTTAATAAGAATCTAAATAAGAATGAATACTTATATATTTTATGTTATATTTATGCAAGGTTGTGTCGAGTATTTGATTCGGTATATAGAGTTCGACTTACATACGGAAGATCGAATCATCGGTTCTAACAGAATAATTTTAATTAAAACTCACTATCTAGATGAAATAGGATAAACCATTGGAACGACTGTAACGCATTGTTTTAGTAGGCTTGTCTTGGCTACGGTGAACGATTTGAATTTGGAATTTAAAATTCTGACTCAATGTGTTAGTACACTTGGTATGTATTGAATAAGATCATCGAGATAATTAGTTTTATACTGACTGTTATAAATTAATTCACACCTCGTATTACTATGTATTACGTACTCAAACTCTTAATCCCGACGTATTTATTAGACGTGTGTATTTAGTGTATGGTGTTTTGATTCACCAATGGGTGAGATTTCTGTTGACGTCAACAAGACCGGTGAGTTGAGTACCAGTGCTCTGTGATCGATGGATAATATTATACTGATTGAAATCATATCTGATTCAGATTAATGATACTCCCTTGGGCCTGCTTATAGGTTTGATTATGCCAAATCCGGCAGGTGGATTATTAATCCAGCATATCAATAAGTTAAGTAAGGGGTATTCAAGGTTTAGAGGTTAATCAAACAGGATTATGAGTAATCTAGTTTTATTTTTGGGTATCTGTAATCTTAAATGTGGAGAGATAATTAAGTATTTAGTAACTAGAAACTCGAGACATAATTGAGATAAGGTCGGGAGTTCAGTCAAGGCCTTTAGTGGAATAAGTCTTGACTCGTGTAAAAATTAATCTATCTCGGGACTTAAGTTAGTGGTGTTCGGTTTTTTACACGATTAGTCCGTACTTTATTTTTTCTTATGGTCCCTCACGTAGCCCGGGTTTGCAGTCTCTAGTTTTCTCAGGATAGTTTCAGAATCCCTACGTTCAATTTGATCAATAGTTTAATGGCTGAATTCATCGAAAATTGAATCGGAGCTTGCGAGGGTATTTGATCATTTGGGCACATAAAGAGACCTCGGGTTTTAACCCTAGATTTTTACCTTTTTGAAAAAAGTCAGAAGCCGCCAGCCCCTTCCCTCATAATCTTTCTCTCTAAAATCTCTCCTTTCATGATTCTCTCTCTATCTTGTTATCTAATATATATATATATATATATATATATATATGGGATAAGCCATTTTCGGTGGCAATCAAAGAGCAATTAAGAGTTTGAGAGATTGAGAATTATTTTGTGAGTTCAAATTTTTTAGAGAGAAAAAGGTGGAGAATAAGAAATTATTCTTTGTTGGGATTGAAACCTGCAGAAATCGGCGTAGAGAATCGAAAAATGATCATAACCCACACTACGTTCTTCGAGACGTGCAAACGGGATATACTTGAGAAGATCGTCGGATCGTCTCAACAGTATTGTTGCAATCACAGAGATCATTCTACCAGATTTTTTAAGGTATAAAATTTAATTCTACATTTCTTTTATACCTATTTCTGTATTTTCTCTCTATGATCGTGTATCGGGATTCCTAAAACCCAACAAAAGTTTCATAAAGCAAACTAATGTAAATTAGTGTTAAGAGCAAAGGGAGAAGAAAATAACTTGGCAAGAGCTAAAGTGATTAACGTAGGTTGTTATGAGTTGAGGCTTCACTTTGTAATATGTACGAGAGCATATTATTTAACAATGATAGTGTCGAGAAAAAGAATAATTCATATATATTTTCTGTTCCAGAAGTTTATCATATAAAAAAATAAATTATACCTTTTTAAATATAAATGAATATGAAAAGGTAAAGGTAAAGAGGTATAGATTGATTCCTAGAAATTTGGTACCATGGTACACATTTTATATACATAGGTGGCATGACATTGCACTTTTTATAATAAATATCTTTTAAAAATATGCTTGTCTTTTAGTTTACTAAAGAAAATCAATGATTCCATGTTAAAAATAAATATGTACCTAAAAAATATAACAATTGTATTGGCTACTTTACCAATCTAATATAGATGTAAATATAAATCTCATGATCCCTATGAACAGACGATAAAAAACTAACTAAAAATGTTACATGAAAGAAACCCATATGATTATGGGGAGACCGATGAACTAGTTAGTATAATACCCTAAAATATTATAGAGCAAATAAATGATGAATTAAGGGATCGATTGCTCTACAATTCCAACCCAACATGGTCTGATGCAGATTGCACCAAAAGTCTTTGAATCCTTCAAAAAATGAACAAGTTCATGAATCTATGGTCCAATTGTGTGTAAAATAAGCTCCAAAATATAAGGTTTTCAGCCAGGCTACCTATAACTTTCATGAAGCAACTGGGTACTTTTATTTGTAACAAGTAAATTCTATTAAAATGGCACCAGAAATGTGCAACCCATATAGATCCAAGTGGAAGAAGCCTATGTGCAAGTAACAACTATACAAGATCTGTCACGTCCCGTCATGAGGCACTGGGCACGGGACCCGAGGGAATATGAATAAACCATCTTACCATTCATTTTTAATCTGAATTCTATTAACATACAAGAAATCCTTCATAAAACGGCATAAAGACTCGAAAAATGATCGTAGCCCAGACTACGTTATTCGAGACGTGTAAACGGGATATACGTGAGAAGATCGTCGGGTTGTCTCAACGGTATTATTGCAGTCACAGAGATCATTTTACCATATCCCTTAAAGTATAAAATTTAATTTCGCACCTTTATACCTGTTCTACATGTTTTTTTTCTACGTTCTTGTATTGAAACACAACAAGTGGTATCAGAGTCTACCGATACTATTCGTAGATTGAATATACGTGTGTTTTAATCTCTGTTTTGCAGCTGTTCACCTCTATTATGATCTGTATGAATGAATATTTTTAATTCTTATGATTTCATAGTTTTTTTCCCGACAATATGATTCGGGTTAGGAATATGTGAACTCCATAGATGAGGCATAAGTTTTTTTTTAAATGTAAATTTTATTCATTTTGTATCTTCATTTGATCCGCGTTTGATCGAGAAACAGAGCTTCGGAGAAGAATCAGACGGAACCAGGCGATGACGCAGCCAGCAACGTGATTATATCTGAATGCAGGACAAAAATGTCTAGACATTTTTGTCTAGAAGGTTTTCTAAAGGACGAGTGTCCGGACGTTTTACTCCAAAATGTTCGAGGGGTCACAAACGTCCAGACACCTGGCCAGCGTTCAAACGCCACAACGCTGGTTCAGTTGTTGGAGATTTTCCACGATTCGGGGTTATCTCTTCAACGGATGATCTAATGGTCCAAATTTAGCTCGAAGATGGACGGTTTGGATCATAACAGTTGTTTAATTTTTTATTTTTTATTCTTTGTTTGGATGAATGGTTATTAATTATTCTTTGTATGGTTTATTTTTATTTTTTTTAACAAACGATTAATACGAAAAAAGAATAATTTTTTTATCCAAATAAATATTAAATTAAAATGTTTTTTTTTTAATTTAAACTTAAAACAAATGTGGTTTTAATTAAATAGGAGAAACCATAGTTTTAATTAATTCTTTGTTTAAATTTTTTTTTTATAAAAACAAAAGAAACCACTATATTTAATTTACGGGGTTTATAAATTATTTAAAGTTTTTAAAAAAAAAAATTACGAACCGATTTTAAAAGTTGGATTAAATAATTTTATAATTAAATGTGTTTTGTTTATATTAAATGGAAATATTTTAATTGATTAAATGAGAAACCAGAATTTTAATCAGAATTAAAATATTGTTTAATGTTAAACAAATATTATTTGTTGAGTTTGTATATTAATTAAACGAGATAAATTTTAATTTTTTATCTCAGATTTTGTTAAAGAATTAAAATCTCATTTTACTTAATTTTAGAATCAACAAATATTTTTTTAAAAACTATCAATTTTAAAAAATTAAGTGGGAGAGAAATTTAGTCATATATAAATCTCGCGGTCTCCATCATTTATTATTTGGTAATGCAATTACAGTCTGCGTGCCAGTTTTAACTTTCAGTGTGACGCCTCACTTTGCACGACACGTTAATTAAGCACTAAATATAGAATAAAGGTGTAAGATTACTTTAATTATTGAACGAGAGGTTCTAACCCTAGAAGTGTGAACTCTCAAAACCCTAA
>JAUTBS010185937.1:0-11895 GCA_032361285.1 Aequorea victoria | reverse complement strand
GGGGAATTGCGGAGAATTTTTTGAGGGAAATAAAGAGATCTATAGCAGCGTTTCTTATTGAACCATTGCAAAAAAAAATATTTATCCCAGCGGATTAGTAAAAACACGCTGCTATATACTTATTTTTTGGTAACGCTTTATAACTGTTGCTATATATGATTTATAACAACGGTTTTAAGAACCGCTGGTACAAAAATGCTGGGAAAAACCAGTTTTCTTATAGTGTGAGTATCCATCCTCAGGTTCCGTGCCCGGTGCTCGGGGCGGGGCTTGACACTTGTGGTTGAACCCAACCTTGTATATGCCTGAGAGGTTCTTCGATTCGAAAGTCAATTTTTTGGCCCAAGACTTTGAGCTGATTCCATTCGGTGCGGGACAAATTATATGTATGGGGTTGCCCTTGGTTATGAGGACAGTTCTAGTGATGTTACGTTCACTTATAAACTCGTTTGATTGGAAGCTTGACGGTATGATTGCGTCCAAGGAGTTAGACATGGAGGAAAAGTTTGGCTTAAGTGTACAGAAGGCTCAACCTCTTTATGTTATCCCCAATAACGTCTGATCTGATAATAATATATTGTGGACGCTTTAATAAAGTCAAAATAACTTTGTAATACTTCTCTGGCTCTCCATGGGAGCATATATTGTCTCTTTGTTCATGAAGTATTACAAAGTTATATTCTATATTAAAATATAGCTTGTCTTATTTTGGTTAGTCAATATAATCATAAACGGAAAGAGATATATAAGTTTATATGTAATATTTATAAAAAAATAAGTAAAGAGTATATTCTATATTAAAATACATTTTTATGAAAAATATCTTGATTTTCCTTCATTTTCTTGCAATTTTGAAAGATAAGATAAGTGTTTTGAACGTTTGCACCCATTTCCCTTATAACATTTTCATACCATTCCTTTTCTCTCATTAAATGAAACCCAAACACAATAATGTAATTAATTTTTTCCCCTAAATTCTTCACTTTTCCTCCCAATCCTTCAATTCAAACAAAGGCTACAACACTAAAAATCAATGTCTTAAAATGCGGTATTTGAATAGGTATCAGTATCGGTAATACGATCATGTATCGGTCGATATTAGGCAATACTATGGACTGATACATTTAAAAATATCAATATCGACCGATACAATACATAACAACCAATATTTAAAACCCTATTAGAAATAGACCTGAATTACAACTAAGAAAGTGTTTTAGACTAGTTTATTGGATTCATGAAATACTAAAGGAATCTTATTATTCTTGCTTTCTTTTTGGATTTCTTTCAATTTTGAGGGTGTTCGATAGAGTTTTCTTTTTTAATTTCTAACTTATAATTTAGCAATTTAAAAAAATAATTAAAATAGATATTCTTATAGCCTTTTGCTTGTACCTTTTAATTCTAAATCAATAAACACAAATTATACTACTTGATGTTATAAGTTCACAGTTGTAATAAATATTTATAACTTATTATTTACAATCATAAAAATATTTTTTCAGCTATAAAATATGACTTCATAATTTCATCTCCATCAAGAACCCTTTTCATCTTGATTACGTCTTCTCTGCAAATCTATTCTCACTGCTCCACACGTGTTTTTGGCAAAT
Organism: Aequorea victoria; assembly: GCA_032361285.1. Taxonomy (NCBI): domain Eukaryota; kingdom Metazoa; phylum Cnidaria; class Hydrozoa; order Leptothecata; family Aequoreidae; genus Aequorea; species Aequorea victoria. The sequence goes on along the minus strand of JAUTBS010185937.1, from coordinate 10,282 downwards.
CTATTCTCACTGCTCCACACGAAGAGGATAAATGTGATTCATCTTCTAGAGATGTGGGGGAAGGGAACCTTACTACCAATCTATCATCGTTATGTTACAAATGGTCTCAATGGAAAGTTGCCAATCAATTTTGTCACGCCCCAAATTTTTTGAAGCGGACATGAGATCCAAAAGAGACGACTAGATCTCACAAGGTCTCACATCAACCCGGCTAGACGAAAGAAAGATTAAGAAAAGAATTAGTTTATGAAAAGATGAGGAAAATATTAACATTTCTTTATCAACTATACTACTAGGTAGAAAAGTTTTAAAAATATAAAAGGAATGGTTTCTAGCAAAATAATCGAAGTATAGAATTTTTAGAAAATTTTGACATAATTTTTTCAGTTTTTCGGATAACAAGACTATTCACCATCTTTAAATTAACCTGGAAAGAAAACAGTAACAATTTACGCAGGCTCTGCCTGGATCTCAACAACACACAATCCATCCTTACTTCACATAAATGTATTTAACCTCCATCTACGGTAATAAAACTAATCAACATACACATGAAGTACAAGTATTCAACTTAAACCACAAAAAAATGAACAACGAAGAAAATGGCCTTGTGGCCTACATCATGGACAAATTACAATGAAAGAACATCAACAGTTGTCTATATCACTCGCAAAAGTAATTGCATAGCTTAGAAGTTGGAATCAACTGTGAGGCGCTGTAGTATCTGGAATGTCCAACAACATGAACAAACTAGAGGGGTCAAAACTCATAATAAGAAACAATTCTAAGCATGAACTAAATAGTTAAAACATAAGTCAACTATAATGCCAAAATGAAGTGTAATATATGATATGGCATGATGAAGGCATGTTAAATTCTACAACTTTTATCTATTCCATAATCCAGAATGATTAACATTTTCATTTTCACAATTCTTTTTTCATTCCATTTTCATTCGTTAGTTAATAAAACAATCAGCCGCTAATGAGGTATGACACGCTTAAGAGAGTAGACAAACATCTCTGACCACTAGGCTTGTGTGCCCTAGTGACAGTACAACCATCACCCAACTCACCTAGGCCATTCCTGCACTAGTGAGTTGAGATTACCATCCTATTTTCAAGGCACTAATCTCCCGGAATAGGGAACCACCAGCGTAGCAAGCCTAAAACTCGTATAAACCAATCAACCGTCTCATTCACATCTTAGGTTTCAACATATATCAAAATATCTCTCAAGGCCATTCTGAAAACTGTTCCACTTTATGTTAAAGTGTTTTATAGATTTTACTTATGAAAATACTTTTTAACTGATTTACATGTTTTCATATCATACATATATCCCATGTGAAATGTCAACAATGCATAAAAGAGGTTTTTCATGGATAAAAATAATTTCCATGCAATTAAAAAATGCAAGAATCTATTTACATTCATACATCAAAATTATAAGCTAAAATAAGCACAAGCCCCTACCCTATAGTGTCCGAAATTACCAAATTCACTCATAAACACCTTAATTTAGCCTTTTAGTCGGTCATCCACCCGCAAGGAACCTAAAATATAAACTCATGGAATGTAGTGGTTGTATAAGGGAGAACAAGAAAAGTTAGGGCCAGAAGCAGATCTAATAATGAAATCAGTAACTTCCAAAAGGATTTCCAAAAGTATATCAACAGACACAATAGAGAAATAAACTCCAGATCTAAATGTACTTGCATCTAATAGATACGTATATATCTATATTTCTCTACCAATTTATATATTTGTGCACATAGCGTCCTCTTGACCCCAGTGGTCGTCGTCGATGGCTGTGCCGCTAGTGGGTGGCACCAATCTGCGTCGTCGGTGATGGCGATGATGATGAAGGAAAGATGAACAAGATAGGCAGAAGGTAATAAGTCCAACTCAACAATAAAGATCTAGAAATATAAATATTATAGATACACACAGTTAGGTGTGTAGGCACATGCATATAGAGAGGGGTAACCATGCTCAGCTCCCAAGTCAAAGGAACCTAACAAATTTGTGCATATACATATATATATATATATACATCTACCTGTATCTCGAAGAGAATCGCAGGTCGAGAGGGAGAGAAAACAAAGTTGGGATCTGTGATCGGGGCTAACCAGATCGATGTTGTTGATGGATGCTGCCGGTGAGGTCTCAACGGAGTCAATGTCGGTGACATAGCACAGAGAGATCGAGGGAGAGAGATCTCTGATTGGGGGGGAGGTGGGGTTGCGGTGGCAGATCATGGAAGAGGAACGAACGTTGGTGATGCGACAGGGGAAGATGATCTAGTGAAGACGACGATGATGGAAGACCTTGGCGCCGGTGGTGATGCCGGAGCAGAGCACAAAGCTCGAAGAAGGCAGATCTATGAGAGAGAGACGTAGACGCATCGAGGGAGAAGGAACAGATCGAGGGCGATGGTGGGTGCCACTGATGATGGTGGACGCCGGTGGGAGAAGGAAGAAGACAATGGTCTTCGGGAAGAGGAGCCCGACACGAAACAACAAAAGAGATGTTGTGTTTTGTTTGGGGAGGACTCTAAATTTTGTTTTTACTTGTATTCTATTATAAAATTGTTGATTATTGTTTGCTTAGTAAGAATTGATTGTTTAATAGTAACAATACAATAATTGTATTATTGCTTAATTATTTATTCACAATGCAATTAAACTCCTTTAACCCAACATTTAACTTACAGTCTCTACAAATTTAGGCATGGTGTGGGATAATAGCTTATTATTTTATGTTATTTTATTTTTATTTATTTTGGAAAGACGAAGATTTTTTGTATCTATCCTTTTTTTTTTGGAAATTGTAATGTATATACAATAGATTATTAGTTTGGTGGTGGATAGGGATGGGATCGTGTATCCCATGGTTTAACTTATATTTTTGTATATAGGGATGGAGAATCCCTTTGTGACACTTATATTTATTCCTCGAGAATAGTAAATTACTTATAGAAAATGCATTATCACCATAAATCTTGGCTTAGGTAGGTCTGTGCCACCCCACTCCGAGTAGGTCGAATTACACTTCGGGGAGTGGGTATGACATCAAGATTGGTTTTTCATTTTCTCTCTTTAGTTCTTTAATTTAATAATTAATTTTTTCGTATATCCATGTTATAGCTATGTAGTTCTATAGTTTAAAATAGTGTCGATTATCAACATCCGGCCCGATAGGGGCCGGTGTGCATTCTTTACTACTTTTAAAATTTATTCTCGAGTCGTTTACGGCTTAAATAAAATATTCTTATTACTTTTAAATCATTTTTAGCTATTTTTAAAACCATTTTCATGCTTTAATCATTTTCTTTTCCGATGCTCGTTTTTTACGTACAGCCCGATAATTGCCAAAATTTATGATTTTTTGCCATAAAAACATGGTTTACACTTTCATCATGTATTCTTATTAATCTAAAACTATTTTTTGAAAAATTCATTCATGATTTTCTACTATAAAAATATGTTTTACAGTTTGATCATGTGTTTTTATTAATCTAAAATTATTTTTCGAAAAATTCATTCATCGATCATGCGTTTTTCATACATTATTAAGCCATCGCATGATTCATTTCAATGTTTCTCAAATCATATCAAAAAAGTGTTGATTTTTTACACGAGGCCCGAGTGGGGCCTATTTTTCATGATTTATGATCTAAAAATTACTTTTCTAATGTTTATATGCTATAGGCTAATATCCAAAAAGTTTTTTTTTCCCAAAATTAAGTTGTTTATCAAAGTCTGGTCCATTTGGGTTCATTTTGAGGCCTTCCAGCACAAAAATCGTGTTTTTTATATTATATGTCTAAATTGTGTGTTTTTTCGTTATCCTTTTAAAAATGTTGATGGTAAGATAATTTGTGTGCTATAACCTTAGAATGTTACTACTTTTGTATAAATATCATTATTGCATGTTAGAGCCCATATTAGGATTTACTGCTTTCAAAACATAGTATTATGCCGATTAGTGTACAAGAACATGGTATCATTCAATTTAGTTCACATATGATATTAACAGTTGAAACTAACTCGCACATGAGCACAGTCCCTGGTTAAACCATTAAGTATACAACTGCTTGATTGCTTGGTAATTAGAGAAGTAGAAAGTAGGAACCTATGGATTTTCATTGATTATTCTGAAAGGTGATAAACGATTACAAATCATTAAGATCCTATTCCTAGACGACAGCTCAAATCCATGGTTTTTCGATGTGGGATTAAGCTGGGAATGGCTGGGCCACAACTGGACCAATCAGGAAACAACCTGATCGAATAAGAGTTAGTCGAGGCTAGGACTTCCCATAGCGCCAGACCATCTATAGGGTCATGGACCATAATATAGTGTTGTCCCTCCAGTGTATGGTCAGTTCGACCATGGTGGAGGTCCGAGGAGGTTTTTTGTATTTTTGGGGTGTTTGGGTGCCTTGAAAGGAAAATAGAATTCCCACAGGTTTTGAAATGAATACTAGAAGGTTTGCACAAGGTGTTTAGAAGTTGGTTGGATTGAAGACAAGGCTCGATGGATGATAGAAGGGTGTTTGAAAAAGGTTAGTAAAAAATTATCTAAAATGGAGATAGGGTTTGAAAGGAATTTAACTTTGAGCGATTCATGTTTCGATTTTATCTTTTTGGGAAAATATTCTTATTCTTGAAAACGTGTTCATCATAGGACAGGGCTAACCTGTAACATCCCGTAATTTTAAAGAAATAATTTGATAATAATTATTCAATTAATTACACTCGAATAATTAAGTTGGACTTAGTTGGAGTTAATGTGTAAAACCCCAAAACAAGAAGGGCTTAAAGTGTAGTTTTTTCGGGCCATTTGTTTAATCAAAATCTGGAAATTGGAGCAGACATACTATCATATTTTTTTTCATTTGCAGGAAATTTCAGTGGATTTTTGACATGATCCATGTGCTTCGATCATTTCCAAGGATAGAGGGTGAGACTTTTGAGAACCCTCTTCTTTTTACACCGACATTTCTTTCTTTGGGATATATCTGAGTTTTCTTCAGTTTGACTTTTGCTTGAGTCAACAATTCTTGAGAGAGATAGAGAGAGAGAGAAGATTAAGAGAAAGAGCTCGTGGAGGTCGTAAAGATCTAAGAAGGCGAAGGATAGAGAGGAAGAAGAGTAGAGAACTTTTGGAGTTTGGGAGCTCTTCTCTGTCATACAAGACCAGTGAAAGAGGATTTTGAAGGAAAGAAGTTTTCCATCCTTGGATCTACCATCATCTTCGAAAGGTAGAAATTTCACTCCTTTAATGGAAGAATAGAACCTCTTTCTTAGTCTTTTCTTACCTTAGAATAGATATACTTGTAAGTCTTCTTTTTACCAAGTCGTGAGTATGGTAGTGAAGAGATATGAAGTTTTGGTTTAGAAATCTTCATAGAATTATCATTTTAAGAAGTTTTAAGGTCATACATGCATATTTTATGGAGGAAGGAAGTAAATGGTTGTAGCAGAGTCTTAAGAGATAGACAAAAACCACATTTTCCCTCCAAACAGAGTCTTGTTACAGAATATGCCCAAAAAGAGAGCATCAGTCCTTTTCGTGCCTTTGAGTCGACCCAAAGTAGTGTACCCTCTGTATCTCTCTCAGGCGAGAGTTTGTGTTAACCCAAAATCCTTCTGTGTCGACCCAAACCAAATCACTCTCGGTATCTTTATCAGTCGACACTCTAAGTCAACGCAGCATAGGTTGTGTGTCGACTCAAAGCATTTTGTTCTCCGTATCTATATCAGGCGAAGGTGTGAGTCAACCCTATATGACCTGTAAGTTGACCCACTTTCTTTTGTTCTTTGTATCTCTAACAGGCAAGGCCTTGTGTCGACCCAAAACCTATGTGAGTCAATCCAAGCTTAGACCCAACGCACATGAGTCAAAACATCTCAACCCACACCTCAACCCAACCCACCTGTGAGCATCCTGAGTTGACCTAAGGACATGATGAGTCAACACAAAGCCATGTGAGTCGACCCAATTCAAGTCTGAGTCGACTCAAATATGTGAAAACACTTCTTTTCCAACAGTGTTTTAAAGCATTTTTTGGGCACTTTTGGCCTTAAGTTTCTTCATGAAAGACGTAACTAACAACCATATTTAACTTCTGAAAAGTCACCAGAGATTATGACAAAGGTTTAACACTTTAAAAGTGAACTTACCAAGCATGATAGGGTCTAAAAGTAAGATGTTAGGATTCATGTAGGGGGTAAGTTGTTTCTTACATGGGTTGTTATGAAATCTAGGTCCCGGAGGTGAAGCCGTGGACGAGGGAGTGTCGCCTCGTGGTTAAGGAGGTCCTTTTCTGAAACGCTCTAGTAAAGGTAAGAATGGCTAGCATGCTAAGGAGGGTTGGTGGATGGGCTCCTTAGCATGCTAAGGAGGGCTGGGGTGGAGACCATCAGATAGATGGCGGGAGCCATGCCTCCGCTGACCCGATAACCCAGTGTCGGGGTTAGCCAGAGGGTATGCTTTTTTTTCTCTCCTTTATATTCATGTCCATTTTATTCATACCTTGCCCTATTCGCTTTTGGATTCATACCTCTTATGCAGGGGAGCCAGTCGACTACCGTCAAGACTTCCTCCTCCCGCGTAGGCTTGGTGGCAATTCCCGTCATCCCGGCATTTGGGAGCTCAAAGGACAAGATTGATGACAATAGCGACAACAGCGGGGGTGCCACAACGTCACGGTCGATCTCCAGGGATACCTTAGGCTATGTCTATCCTCGGACAAAGAGGAGACGACATTGACCCTTAGCTTAGGACTCTCTTTTTTTGTTTCTTTTTTCCTTATATTTTTTCTACTTTTATTTTTGATGATGTATGGCCAGCAGCCAAGAATCATTGTACTTAAAGCATTTACATATAAAAATTAAAGTTCATTTTTCTTCAAAATCTTGTATACATATATGGATTTCATTTTTTTCCTTTGCATGATTTTAGATGTTCGAACCTTAACCCACAGGTGTATTTGACTCATTAGAACTTCAAACAAGAGTAGGAACAAAGAAAAGATTAATAGAACCAAAAATGGAAAAGCAAGTGACTTGGATGCACACTTGTATTCTGCGGCTATCATGTGGCACCCTGAGCTTCATGTCTCCAGGTTTAGATATGAGGAGATGTGCCCTACCTTTGAAAACTTTCAGGCCCTTCTCCATCATCCCTCTAGAGATATAGAGTTCTGTCCTACTCTTTTGGCGACCTTTTTGAAGATGCTTGTAGCAACGTGAGATTTTGACTTTTGAGAGGTTTCTTCTTTTATTCACTAGTGTGGAAACCCTAATTTGACTAAGTCGCATATTAGACTTACCCGATCCATCGCCAATGATAAGTATATGTATAAAATCGCATTGAAAAGAACTCTGCACGATTATAGGAGTCAATAAAATATCCCAAAATACCCCCAAAAAATGCTCAAGCCACCACCAACCTAGCGCACGCCACCTCAAGCTTGATCAAGCCACCTACAACATGGCTCAAGCCACCTGTAACATAGCTCAAGCCACTTCCAACCTGGCGTGCACCACCTCAACATGGCTCAAGACACCTCCAACCTAGCTCAAGCCGCATGCAACATGGCGCACGCCACCCTCAAAGATGGCGTGCGCCACCTCCTGTGGAATATTATATTCCCTCCACGTGTCAGCATATCATTGAGAAGCTATCATGCATGGAATTCTATAAATACCATCATTTTTCAGCTGTTATGATGGGCACTCTTTTGATGCTGACACTCTTCCAAAATACTAACCCACCCAATACTTACCTTATACACCCATACCTAACACAATCACTCGAGGTCTTTCTAAAGACTCAGAGATCATGCGGAGAGCCGTTGGGGCGGCAAGAAATGACGTGGTGCATTGAGGAGATGTCTAGATAGCAATCATGCATTGCCCGAGATTCCACAGTTGGCGGTACTTTTATTAAGTCTTTCGGTATTACCATTTCTTCAGTTCTTTCTCCCATTTTTCAAGGAAGAAATCGCAATTATAATCATTATTTGAATTCTAGCATATTTTTATTGCATTCTCAATAAGGGAGGTTGTTATTTGGTTAATTCTCTTTGTTTTTGTATTCATTTTGAATATCCCGCACACACATGACACTATTTCTATAAGAACAGAAACTCTTGGTTTTTGCAATATGACGTGCGCTACCTCGAGGTGGCGCGAGCCATGTCACCGTGTTGCGCACACCATGGTGGACATGGTATGAGCCATGTTTACATTGAACCCCATTTTGTTAGTTCCACCTCGCATCTTTCTTTCTGTTTTGAGAATGAATGTTGTATTTGTTTTAGTATTCCACGTCTGTTGGGTGGATTTTTCCACATTTCCATGATTAATATGAAATGCACGAAATATAGAATAGAAGTTTAGGTTCTCATTTATAAAAAAAAAAATGACATCTACCATGCCATGCTTCATGTTCCTTCCCCTTTTGAAACAATCTGACACATACACACACTATTTTAATTAAAACAATAGTTTCCTTGGTCTTCAAATGTGATGCGCGCACTCTGTTATAGTGGCGTGCACCATGAGAGGAGAGCTAGTGGTGGTCCACTTCATGTGAGGTGATGTGTGTGAAGTTGAGAGGTGGCGTGCGCCACCTCCTTCAATTCCAGTGATTTCTCAGCGGGTGTTCCTTGAGTTTCCTGTTGATAGCATGCCTTTATTTCAATTGTTTTCTGTATACCATTTGTTGCTTTAAATTGCTATTCCCCTATTTCCATGTGGTTAAATGAAAGAATGTTTACAAAACCTTTTAGTTTTAGGTTAGGCTTTTTTACTTCATTGTTTGCTTTTGAATAATCTCTCTTCATCCCCTATTCTATACACGTTACTTTTGAAAAATTTAAGACAAGAATACAGAAGTGATGAGTAGAGACCGACCTTTGGTCGAGCGAGAGGGGTGCCTAACACCTTCCCTTCTCATACCCTAGCTCCTGAGCCATTATCTCTTGTAACGATGGACTAGTACCTTAATATTTTCTATTTTCTTAGATTATCATTAAAAACCAAGTGGCGACTCCAATTGTGCGGCCTTAAGCATGCATGCATTTGGGGGGCTCTGTTTTCAAAACATAAAACCCATTCTTTTCATAAAGTCGATATCATTTTAAGAGCATGTTTTTTCTTCGAGAGGGTTCCTCGCACCTGGCTAGTTGCTAAGTTTTGAGCTCCCGGTTCCTTATCTGAGAGTACATACCAAACCTATTTTCAGAATGCTCTCTGCATGTGCATTTTATCCGAGTTTCTCTTTGTTATTAGTGATGATTGAGCAAACCCAGTACTTACTAATGTGACTCGCCATATAGTTATAGGTCGTGGCTTTGTCAGTGTGGTATTGGCTGAGATATTTATTGGTTTGGATGTCGTTCGCCTAGGGAGAAGTGCCCAGCTCTTCGGTAGCCCACTGTTACTTCAAATATGCTATCCTTTTATTTCCCTCATTTTCTCTGTGTTTTTTCTCTTCTGCACGCTTTGACTTTTCGTAAGCCTCCCTTATGGGTTTTTGAACTACCAAGCTATTTATTTACATTTTTTTCTCTCCTTTTTATTTTATTTAATTTACAAATGTGACTGTTAGAGAAGTTGAAACTCCTTGAGGTGTCAGCCATGGTTAAGTACCGGCCTGAGCATTTTCTTCAATGGGGGCTCTTGTGTAACCTTGAGACGGAAGAGATCTAGAAGAAGTGGGTGTCCACTCATCCTGGCAAAAGGATTGCATGGGTCTGTAGTTGGTACGAGATCACTAAGCTAACCTTCAGCACAATGGGCCATTCTGGCGTTGTAGTGATTGGACCGTCCCAGATTGTCACTTATTATCCTTCTCGCATCCTTAGGCCGTTCGGGAGCAACCAGACCATTCCCACTACTGATGAGATCCTCGTGACACCTTTTCAACCTCGAGCTGACTTTTTATGGCAGCACGAGTAAGCTTAGACTTTTTGGGAGAAGGTTCTCATGGTGTGAGGAACCTTGTCAAGCCCCGCCCAGACCACCGGGCACGGAACTTGAGGATGGGTACTCAATCCATTGCACTTAACATCATATACCACATTCTGAGCATAATTTTTTTTTTTAAAAAACATAAAGACTTCACACATGGGCCCATCACAACATCTCAGACATACAAAGGAGGCACTTCGCCTTAACAACATTACACTATTACATTACATTCCAAAAAGAGATAAACAAAAGGATTCTTCTAAGACTCCACCACACTACTACCTTCCCTAAAGC
>JAUTBS010185826.1:0-11896 GCA_032361285.1 Aequorea victoria | reverse complement strand
TAGTACCAAATAAATTAACGGGTTGTTGTAAGTCAAAACAAAGAGAAAAACATGATTGAATAACCCTTGGGCTAACAGTCTTTTCTCTGGTATTTGTCAACCCTAGGAACTGAAAATCCTTTTCTTTTTATATTTCCTTCCTTAAAAAATTGCAAAGTATCAAAATTAGAAATTGTTCTCTCCGCAGACCGTCCAAACAGATTGGGCTTGCGTCCGAACGGAATTCTCCTTTCATGGCTCGAGCGCTCAAATCATGCTTTAAGGGACCGCTTGAGCGGTTAAGCGTCCGGACGAATTGGGCTTGCATCCGGATGGAATTATCCAGAGACTGAGCCTCTTTTAAACCTTTAAATGTCCGGACGAAATTGGGTTGTGTTCGGACGCTTCTTGGCAGATTGTGTCTTGTCCTCTCTTTTGCACTATTTCTTTGCTTTTTAACCCACTTTTCAACTGTGACCCGAAGTACTTGTTGCTGCATAAAAATACACTAACACATACGTTATACAAACGATTCAAGGATGTAGAATGTATGTTGGACGGCTTAAAAATGCTCTTTTAAGTTCAGATCATGCACCAAGGGGTGTTTTTGGTATTTTGGATATTTCTTGAGTGTATTGTGATTTATTGGGTTATATCGGGGTGTTCCTTGGACTCTCAAACTCGTACGAAATTTTTTTCAATGTAATTTATGCCTATAGTCATCATTGGAAACTAACCGAATAAACCTAATGTGCGGGTTAGTCAAAATTGGGGTGTCTACAATTGTCTCTCTTTGACAGAACTCTCTCTGCAATGCGTATGGTGAGTGAATGTCAAAATTCCATAGACAGTCCCTTTTGACTAAGCTGTTTTTAGGCTGGGAAACAAAAAAAACAAAAACAAAATATACAAAGATATGGTCGTACTTGAGTTACATAAAACTGCCTACGTACCTTGTTTGAAAGGATCAGACCAACGTAGTTCATGGGAACAAATGCAAGCGATAAAGGTTAAAACCTTTATCGCTTTGGGGTTACTCCATAAAAATTATGCAAGAAAACAAATTAAGGTCGTGGTGACCGAAAACAAAAAACTAACCAGTGTAAGGTCATGATGGACCACCTTTTATTCAGTTTAAGGTCATGAGTGGACCTATTTGGTCAGTTTTAAGGTCCTAACCAGATCGATTTATTATTTTAAGGTCATGAGCGGATCGATTTGGTCAATTTAAGGTTCTAACTGAATCGATTTATCCTTTTAAGGTCATGAGTAGATTGATTTGGTCAATTTAAGGTCTCGACCGAACCGATTTATTCTTTTAAGGTCATTAGTGGACCGATGTGGGTAAAAATTAGCTTTAGGGTTATGATGACAAAGACTAGTGGTTGTACCATCATTCAAACACGTAGCAGTTCTATTGCTATTCAAAAGTCCTCAAACTTTAGTGCTTCTACCACCATTTAACGTGCTAGCAGTTCTACTGCCATTCAAATCCCGTCATACGACCTTAATCGCTTTGTTCCACTTTTAGGTTATTCAGTTTAAAGTTATGAACAAACTGATTTACTCAGTTTTAGGTCATGAAATGGACCTAATTTACTCCTTTTTAGATCGTGAGATGGACCCAAATACTCAGTTTTAGGTCGTGAGACGGATCCGATTTTTAAAGGTCCCAGTTACGTGGAAAAGTTTTTTAACGTGCATATTAAAGTTGAGAACGTAATTTTTGAAGTTTGGTGACAATTTAAACATTTCTTTTATCGGAGACGGACCCCAAATTTTGGAATTTGATATTTTGAAACTCATAAATCAGAAAACGTAAGGTGAATACATTGCTCGCGCTAGGTGATGCTTGGCCTACCTAGCGCCCACTAGGAGGGAAGTGGCATGCGACACCTGGTGGTTAGTCTACCTAGCGTCCACTAGGAGGAAAGTTGCGCGCCGCAGGTAATGATTGGTCTGATATGGCGTCCACTTTGGAGGGTAGTGGCGTGTGGTAGGTTGAGATGGCAAGCCCCCAAAATGAGGTGGCGCGTGCCATGTTGCAAAGGGAAACTGAAGGGTTGCACGATCCTGGTTAAGGTCGCGGCGGTTCAAACGATTCATTCATTATTTCTTCTCGACTCTCTCATCTTTTTGCTGCTCTTCTAACTTTCTCATCTCTCTCTCATATTCTTCCAACCTTCTGGCCTCTAATGGCAAACAACGATGACCAAATGAGCAGTGGCGCAAGCCGCGAGCAAGGTGGTGCGGGCCACAAGACAAACCCGACTCTAGCAATTATGGCGGTGATAACCCCGGCTAGTGACACGGTGGACCCCAACACAGCCTACTGGGACCCCGACCACTGACTCATTTTTTGAGAACATGGGCTCTTTTATAGGGCTCAGTGACACTCACTGCAGCCCCTCACACCATCCTGAGACATCTTAGACTCCATCCTATGCCATCGACGATCTACTTGCCACTGCCGACACTCTCCGAGCCATGGAGGAGGGCAAGCCCTCAGAACATCATGTTATTTACGAATCGGCAGTTGACAGTCCTTATATCCCAGACCCTTTTTGTGGCATTTTGGCCACAGACATGCCGAGTGGCTTTGACCCAGCTCGGTATGATCCTCCGACACACTTATTGGATATTCACAGGGTGACCCACTTCTTCTGCAATAATAGCGTCGTGGATCTGGAGCTACTGCTCCGTTCACTGGAGACACATTTTGCGACGACAAAATGCCGGGTATATCTTCTGTTTCTTTTCTGTTTTATTTACTTTCAAGAAATTAAACCCGAATTTGTATGCCAAAACTTAAAAAAGAGATGAACTTAGATGTATGCACAGGGTAGTCCCGAAACGTTGGATGAATGATATTTTCGAAACCAAAACACCAAACAACTTAAACTCTTAAAAATAAAACATAACGAAACTTAGAAACATTGCATATCTAGCATTTAAACAATGCGCGTGATTTTTTTATGTATATTTTATTTTTATTTATTTTTTCTCTTTCCTCCATTGGGTTGCGTGCCAATACTTTACGGGGTAGAATTTTTCTTTTTGTCCCTAAATAAATATTTTTACATTTCTTTAGGAGATTTTTTTTATTTTAATCCAAACTTAGGTTGTGTTTTAACGGTTCCTCAGACAAAAATATTTTTTATTTTATTATTATATATATATTTATTATTATTATTTGTTTTTATTATTATTATTTGTTTTTATTATTATTAAATAGATAGATATTTATTTATTATTATTATTATTTTTAAACTTAGGTTGTGTGTGAACGCTTCCCGAGGAGGGTATGCTTCCTTTCGTCCTGACTAACTTAGGTTATGTTTCGCACTTCCACCCGAAATGGGTAGGCTATCTTCTGTCCCGGCCATCTTAGGTTGCCTTTCACGCTTCCCGAGATGGGTAGGTTCCTGCTCGTTTTGACCAACTTAGGTTGTGTTGCATACTTCCTGAGAGGAAATTAATGATCGTTGTCCTTAAATAAACGTTTTTACATTTTTATAGGGGAAATTTTTTTATTTTTTTTATTAACTCAGACTTGGGTTGCGTATCAACGCTTTTCGAGTTTGATAGACTTTTTCTTGTCCCGATCAACTTAGGTTACTTCTCGCACTTCTCGAGATGGGCAGACTTTCCATCGTTCTGATCATTTTAAATTGTGTTGCACGCTTCTCGAAAGAGAATTAATGATCTTTGTCCCTAGACAAACATTTTCATATTTTTTTAGGGAATTTTTTTTATTTTGTTTTTATTAATTCAGACTTGGGTTGTGTATCAATACTTTTCGAGTTGCGTCGGCTTTCTATCATCCCGGCCAACTTAGGTTACATTTCACACTTTTCGGGATGGGTAGACTTTACATCGTGCCGACCACCCTAGGTTGTGTTGCACGTTTTTTGAGAGAGAATTAATGATATTTGTCTCTAGACAAATATCTTCATATTTTTCTAGGAGAATTTTTTTATTTTGTTTTTATTAATTTAAACTTGGGTTGTGTATCAACGTTTCCCGAGTTATGTAAGCTTTCCATCGTCCTGACAAACTTAGGTTACATCTCGGACTTCCCAGAATGTGTAGGCTTTCCATCGTCCCGACCACCTTAGGTTGTGTTGCACGCATCTCGATAGCGAATTAATGATCTTTGTCCCTAGATAAGTATTTTCACATTTTTTTAGGAGAATTTTTTCATTTTCTTATTAATCTAAACTTGGGTCACGTGTCAATACTTCCTGAGTTTAGATTTTATTTTTATCTCTAGACAAGCGCTTGCACACTTCCTTAGGTTTCTGATTTTCTGTGTTTTTGCCCAAATTAAGTTGAGCTTCACGTTACCTAAGGTGGTGACTTTTTAATTTTTAGTCACTAAATGTTTGTACGCTTTTTTAAGTTTATGATTTTCTCTATTTTTGCCCAAATTAGGTTGCGCTTTACGTTACCTAAGGTGATGAATTTTTAATTTTCATCCACTAAGTAAATATTTGCAAGTTTTCTTAGGTTTATGATTTTCTCTGTTATGCTATTTTTCTCTTCTTTTCTTCTTTTTTTTATATCCTTTTTATACATCTTATTTGATAATTTCTTTGTTTGTTTTTCTTCTTTTGCAGGTTGGTGAGTATCTACGGGGCTTTGGAGGCTCCTCCCGTATCCTCGAGTGGTACGAGATCCTTTTCCTGGATAGAAACCTCTTTGTGGATGCTTCCGAGTTCGATAGGTTCATCCTCTTCCTCACGAGCACTCACAATAATCAAGTGCTCATGACGACCCTAGTGGAGAGGTCGTAGGATACCACCAACACTTTCCCCTTCCCGTCATTCGAGGTGACTCTGACTCTCCTTGATTTTGCCATGATCATGGGAATCACGGTAGGCGGTGACCCCATTCCCTTCGACCCCAGCATAGAAAGGTGTCCGACAGTCCTTGCTCCTGGTTAGTAGAGCATTGTATGGGGATGGAGTGTATCGAGCCTCGCCACTTTGAGTGGGTTGCTCGGGTATTATTTTTTGATCTTTTCGGTGATTGCCTATTCACAAATAGGCAAAACACCATCCATCTCTACTACCTGGGAGCCCTCCATGATCTGTACCGGGTGTCAGTCTATGACTGGGGTGGGGTAGCATTGGCGACGTTATACATGAGCCTGTGACCTGTATCCCGGTCCTGGGAGCTGTCCGTGACCGATTACTGGAGGATTTGGAAGGTATGATCGCGACTATTCCTCTTGTCCTTTTATTTTATTCGCGTTTATTTCTTATTGACCTGGCCTAACACTTATTCTGTTGATTATCTCTTTCTATTACAGCTGTGAGCCTACGAGTTCTTGGGATTGCCCTCTCTAGTGACTACCTATCCTGATCCCCTAGTCATCCCACGGACAGCACGGTGGGGTCGTAGCACGCGGGGGAGGAAGGAGGATGGAAATGATCTGAACCTCTATCGCGTGCACCTAGATCGCCTTTCTCCCATACAAGTATGTTATCTTTTAGTTTTTTCGTTCCTTATGTTATGTTTTACTTCTCTTATCTTTAACCTGTGTTTGGTTCACTTTTCAGGTGAACTGACGGGTATGGAGTGTTAGTCCTAAGATTTAATAAATCGTTTATTAATTTTAATGATAACAAACAAAATTTTTACAAAATTAAAAAAAAAAGTTTTTGTAAGCCCCGAGTTTTAAATAAATCATATGAATGATTTAAATGATATCAAATAAAGTATTGATAAGGTAAAATAATTTATCCTTTAAATAAAATTTTAAAAATTCCTTATTACATATTCTTAAATCAATCTTCAAATTATTATTTAATGTTTAACACCCATAATTGGAATTGACCTTATATTTAACAATATTTAAAGTAATTTCAGGTGTTAAAACAAGTGTTAAAATAATTATAAAAATTATTAAAATATTTTCCCACCAAAGTCTTATCACATAAATCAAGACATAGTTTTTCAGTATTTTTCAAGCATGTGAGTCGACCCACATCAAGCCATAAGTCGACCCAAAAGGTAACACTCTCGGTATCTCCTGTAGTATTCTCTCAAGCACGATCATGAGTAGACCCAAGATGGTCCATGAGTCGACCCAAACAATGTTGCTCTCGGGATCTCTCTCAGACACGACCATGAGTCGACCCACATTCAGCATGAGTCGACCCAAGTCCATGTCTAATCTCATGAGATGATATGTCTCAGCCCACGTCTCGACTCAACGTCTCAAATTATATTATGATTCGACCCAAGAAACTTCATGAGTCAACCCAATGAGCTCATCACTCCGTATATTCACAGAGACCAACTGTGAGTCGACCCAAGGCAATTATGAGTCGACCTAAGAACGTATGAGTTGACACAAAGCAATCAAAGTCGACCCAAAATATCAACTCAAGACAGAGACTCATTGTGAGTCGACTCAAAAATATCATGAGTCGACCCACTGGCGACTGTCTATTAAAGAACTGAGACCACCTCACTGTGAGTCGACCCAGAAACATCATGAGTCAATCCACTGGTGACTGTCTGTTAAAGAACCGAGACTACCTCACTCTGAGTCAATCCAAAAACATCATGAGTCGACCCACTAGCACAAAATTCTTTCCCAAGGCATTTGAGTCAACCTAAGCTCAGTATGAGTCGATCCAAAAGTGCAAAATCAATAATTTTTAGCGCAAATCACAAGAATTTATGGCAGTATCTCAGAGCATTAAATGTCAAGATCTGATCTGCAACGACTATATTGAAGCACAAATTTATATGGTGATTTATTTTCAAATCAATCTAAAGAAGATATGACAAATCGTTGACAAATGGATCAAAGATCACATCAATCAATCCTGAGTATCAGAACAGTAAATATCAAGATCTGATCTACAATGACTATATTCAAGTTTGAATTTGAATGAGAAATTAATTACTGAATTAGTCCAAAGAAGATATTGACAAATATGGATTACAAATCACGAGAATCACTCGTGAGTATGAAGAACATTAAATGCCAAAATTTATATTAGATACACTGGAAACTCATATATATATAAAGATATGATTATCAAATCTCTCAAAAGACCATATCAGACCTGACCAAAAAAGAAAAGCTATTAATCAGAAAATATCAGAGAGAAAATAAAAAGAAAAGAGAAAAAATCAAAATATCAGTCACTCAAGATCAAAATCATATTCTCTTATCTACTATTCAAAAAACCTCTAACAGTTATTATTCATCATCTTATTCTTGGGTTTTCTTCTGTGAGGTACAGTGCAAAAAATTTACTCTTTTCAGAGAGTGCTTCTATCTTTGTTTGTGAAACAAATAACTTTTGAAATTATTATAAAAATAAAGGTGAGTCACCCTGTTTTATTCTTTGTGTGTGGTATAGCACACAAAAAGAAAGATCACAAGTGCTCGAAGTCTGGAGGCTTTGGAACGCAACTTGGTGAGTCTTTAAAAAATGCTTGAAATAATATATCACAAGTGCTAGAAACTAGGTGGCTTTGAAACGCAGCTTGGTGAGTCTTTTGTAAGAAGCGGAAGCAAAAATCATAAGTGCTAGAAGATTGGTGGCTTTGAAACTCAACTTGATAATTGTTTGTAAAAGGTTTGAAGCACACCCGTAAATGCTCTCAGATAGTGGAAAATCTCAAGGGGAGCTTGAGGAGTGGACGTAGGCTAGAATAGTTGAACCACTATAAAAATAACGGTGTCATCTCTCTCTCTCTCTTTCTCCTTACTGCCATTATAATTATCTGTGATTATATATATATCTATCTATACATATATTGCTTATATTGTTTAAATAGTTTTTAAACTAAAAAGATTTTTAAAAGACCTTATTCACCCCCCTCTAGGGTTATTCTTCGAATAACATGTGGCTCTGCTGGACACCAACCCAATATAAGGTGTGTAGTGTCATTGTGGCACTAACAGGGTACAAGACAAGTGTGTATGCTGCTACGACACTAGCAGGATATAAAAGGCATGCAGAAGAAGCTTTAACAGGGACTAACAACTCAAGTGATGAAAACTAAACAAAGAGGTGGTAGACAGACTTACCATGATGTGACGAGGCCATTACGGGATTGGGTGGGGGAGAATGTCACAGATTGAGAATCATTGAGGTATTAGAAGCTTGGAGTTGGGTAACTCAAGGTAGATGAGGCTCGCGAAAGGTTTTAGAGCATCTTAGAAGGGTCCCGTATGTGGAAAACCCTTGAAGAGTCTTGAGTATTTTGAAGGAGCCCAAAATGTACCAGAGTATCCTGGAAAATTTAAGAAAACCTTATGAGGTTGTAGACAACTCTAACATATCTTAGAGTATTGTGGAGAATTCTAGAACATGAAAGAAGAGTATGAAAGTCTAGATGTTTCCAAGGAATGTTCTGGAAAGTGAATTATAACCCTTGGATCAAGTCAATTCTAGTCATCCATTGAGGAGGTGAATGCCTATATAAGGGTGAGAGATCTCATGTGTGAGGTAAATACTTAGAGATGCTCCAATGGAGAGAGCACTTGGAAGTGTTTCAAGAGTGAGTGATAGAGTGTCAAGTGTGAGCTTGAGAGTTTGTCAACACTTGAGAGAAGTAATAGCCTTGTTGTAATAACCCATGATTCCTTAAACCAAAACACAAATTTCATTTCACGATTGTAAGATTAATAATTATTTAAGTAAGGATTCAAATAATATTTGAACATGGAAGATTTTAAAATATGAGAATGGGATTATGAAGTGGGTGAGGGCCCAAAAATAATTAATAAAGATTGTGTGAAAGCCCATAAGTTCTAAGAAAGAACTAAGCGTAAGGGAATGACGATTATCGTTCAAATATTGATAAACAAAACCCTAAATACAAAAGGAAGAATATGGTAAGAGGACTAAAGTGGGCCAAAGAATAGGCATGTTGGAAAGAATAAAAGAAAATGAGTTCAAGAATTTTGTTCTTGGATTTGGGCTTAAGTAATGCCCGAAAATAATTAAAGCCCAAAAAAAAATTGAACCCAAGTGTTGGGCTAAGAATTAGAAAAGGCCCATATAAGATGAAAAGAATGTCAAGTAAAATTATGAAAATCTAGAAACTAGTTTTGGCATAATTTTTAACCTAGGCAAAAAATATAGAAATTAAAATGGGCTAAATGACAAAACACCTATGAAAGTATAAGCTAAGGCCCAGAATATTATGATAGTTTAGTACATTGACCAAACAAAGAGTGGCCCTCATATCCGTCACTCTGACTAAGTGCGTCGTGAATGAGGTTACAGTACCGTTGGAATTCGCAGTCGTGAGGTAGACGACTACTTGGGCACTGTAGAGCATGAGTTGGGTGTTTTATATTATATAAAATACTTGTGAAAAATATAGCACATCGGCATTGAGCCTACCCATTTTAGTTGATAAAAATACTGCAAGTATGAATGCATGTGGCATGTGAAAGCTTTTATTATCAAATTTTAAAACTAATTTTCAATCATATCTTTTTATGAAAAGTTGTTTTTGGTATACCTCATTTTATTATAATGTTAAGCCCACTCTCATGTAACCTTTGTGGTTGCAAATCTTGTTATAGAGTAGATGATTGGTCCACTATAGTACGGTTGAGGTCGAAAGACGTGTGATATAAGTATGAGACTTGGATGAGGTCAACGAAGAAGAATCTGTTGAAAAAAGAGCATTGGCTCTCATTTTTTGTTATTGGGGATGATGTATCTCGTATGGGTTGTATTATTGGCTTATAGTTGCTGTAAGTTTTATTCAAGTCAATTTTGAGAACAAATGAATGGGTAATATTGATGCAGAGTGTATCCTTAGTTTATGTGTTAAGTTTTGGTTCAGGTGAGCTTGTGTGCACCACTCCGAGAAGGTAAAAATATCTTCAGGAGAGTGAGTGTGACATTTTGGTATCAAAGCTCTGGGTTATAGGTTCTATAGACTCAATTGTGTTTGGTATTATGGTGGACCATAGAATTGTGTGTTAAGTCGTTAAGAGTAGGGTGATTGTTAGGGAAGTCTTACCTTTATCTTTGGACGTCTGATTAAGCAGCTTGGAGATCTGATTAGAAACACGTTGGTGCCTGACGTTGGTTGAAGTCTAAGTGTGTTGACGGATTGGGAGAAATAGCCCTAGCGATCCAGGTGAGTCTATCCGGTTGGGGTACGAGTTCTAAAGGAATAGAAATTTTGTTCTAAGTATGTTGATATGGGTTTGGGGATAACCCGTGCGATCTAGGTAAGTTTATCAGGATGAGAAGAATGTTCTAATTGTTAAACTCTGTAATTTAACAATAAATTATTAAATTAAAATAATTATTAAAGAAAAATTTAATTAAATAAATTAATAAGGTATTCTGGAATTATAATAAATAGAATAATAACAAAGAGAAATATAAACAGATATGGAAGTAAGAATCTTCTGAAATTAGATAATAAAAAAAATGTGGTAATAGATAAATGATGAGATGGTGTGATCTGAGCTTAAAAGAACACTTTTAAGTCATCTAACGTATATGTTATGTCCTTGAGTCGTTAGTATAATGTTTGTTTTAGTGTGTTTTTCTTGCAGTATTAGGTACATCGGATCATTTGACAAAAGAGGTTAAAAGTGAGAAATAATGCAGAAAGAGGCAAAAGTGAAAATTTGGAAAAGTTCGTCCGGACGCAAGTGATGACCGTCCGGACGCTCAAAGAGGGATAGCCAAGAAAGAGCTATTGGACATTTCCGTCCGGACGCAGGCCATCGTCTGTCCGGATGCTTGACCGCTCGAGCGGTCCTCTAAGGTTTAAATTTAGCGCTCGAGCGATGAAGTCAATTTTCGTCCGGACGCTCATCACTTGCGTCTGGATGCTCATCGGCGAGAAAGGTTTCTAATTTTAAGTCGCTCGCGTGGTTTTTGGAGAGGAGTATAAAAAGAACATTAATTTCAGTTCCTAGGGTTGGAAGAATTGCAGAAAAACATTCTAAACGGGCTAGGGTTCAAGCACAAGAGGGAGAAGAAGATGAAGATGCCACGTTATTCTGCATCATCCTCGTTCGTCTCGTCAATGAGTGGCTAGGCTCCTTTTTTAGGGTTTCGATGAAACTCTAGCTTTATGCAATGTAGTTTTTGTTCTAGTTTTGATTTTTTTAGCTTTCTATTGGATCATTCGTTTGTATAACGATCTTGGGATTATTGATTCTTGCATTCAATAATGTTTTATAAAATTTTTCTATCACTTTATCATTATTCTTTTATGTGATTCAATTAATGATACGTTATATATTGTTATCTTTGCATCAATGAATGTGTATTGAGATAGGATATGCTTGGAGAAGACGCGTTGTGTCGTGATTGGAGTACGGACAACGTGTGCTAATCTGGATATCCTATGTCGATTACCATTCTTTTGAGTTTTCTTGTTGCATCATTAGGGCTTGTAGTTATAATGATGTTTTGAATGATCTATGTGAAAGTATCTACAACTATTTCAAACCTGCAATTACTAAGGTAGGATGGATTCGTATATCCTTAGATTTATTTTAAATCAATTTTAATTCAGTTTTAATTGCATTCTTTAGTTAATCACCAAATCTCCAAGTTTCAATTCTTGCTTTATAATTAATAACAAAGTTAATTAGGAAAATGGATAGTTTAGCCTTTTTGTCCCTGTGAAACGATATCCGGTCTTAACCGCTATTTTACGGAGTAGTTGTTTGTACTCGGTTTTTATAAATATTATTTTTTATCACAAACTACACCGATCAAATTTTGGCGTCGCTGCCGGGGACAATAAGCACGGCTATTTGTTTTTATGATTAATTTTCTTCTTAATTCTTAGTTGGGTTCATTTTGTTTGCATTCTAAATTTTTTCTATTGTTTTTGTTTTCAAGTGTTTGCGCAGGATATTAATCACCGTTGAGCATACGAGTTTGCAGCACAA
>JAUTBS010185715.1:1357-11898 GCA_032361285.1 Aequorea victoria | reverse complement strand
TAGAAAGTTTCAAAACGCGGCTATGTAGTTCTTAGTAAAAAGGTTTGGAGCACACCCGAAAGTGCTTTGCAATAGTGGAGAAATTCTCAAGAGGTGCTTGAGGAGTGGACGTAAGCTTGGATAGCCGAATCACTATAAATCTGCGGTATCTATCTCTAACTCTCTCTATCTCATACCTTGTTAGTACATATTCACTTGCATATTTAGGCTGCTAGTTATTAATTATTTTATATAAATCTTAAAACAAAAATTATTTTAAAGACCTTATTCACCCCTCCCCCTCTAGGGTCATTCCTTAGTCAACAAATTATTCTATAGACATCATACTGCATGTTTTTGAAAAGGGGCATACGAAAATGAGCAGTATAACTGCATTTTATTGAAAGGGATGTTGTTTTAGTATAGTTGGCAGCATGACTGTGTATTTTTTAAAAGAGTTTGTTTTAGTATAAAAATAAGCATCATGACTGCGTTTTATTGAAAAGAGCTATTATGTTAGTAGAGAATGGGTAGCATGAGTGCATTTTTTTGGAAATGGGATTATTTTAATAAGAAGATAGGCAGCATAACTACGCACTTTAAAAGAATGAAACTTAATACTAAAATTGAAATGGACAGAATTTATAGGCCAAGGGAGGCTTTTAGGGCAAGAGGGGAAGAGTTTGTAGTGCGATCGTTCGAGGGAGCTTGGGTGGATGTTTTGTGAAGAGGAGGCTGGTATTTATAGGCTAAGGGTGTTGCCCGTCGCGGCTCTTGGGTGTCACAACATTTGGCTCTTGCGACCTTCGAAAGGCGCAGGTATAACATTGTCTACCTTGGGTCTGACGCATGGTCCCTAGGCCTAGACAATACCTCGTGGCCCATTTTGGGACCACATGAACTCTAGGTTGTTGTGGCCTTGGAGAGACGCAGCAAGTCTCTGCGGCCTCCAAGGGCCGCAACTTGCTTAGTTGCTAAGAAATATGATTTTTGGCCCCTGGTGTTTTACTGTCCAAACTTCGGAATGAAAAACTAGTTTGGAAGGTGACTTTAGAAGTTTGGACTATTTGAAATACAGTGAAGTCAAAATTTCATCCTTACTTTTTGCGTGCTCTGTGTGCATCTCTTGTTTGGATTGGAGATGATGTTTTCGGAGCTAGCGATCACCTGGTAAATGAACTCGGATTTGGCTAAATCTTGACTCGGATGGTATGGTGGTTAGAGAAAAAATCATCATCGGCTTCAATTCTTAAATCGATTTGATTGGGATGGTATGGTGGTTAGAGAAAAAATCATCATCGGTTTCGATTTTAAAATCGAGGGTCGAGAATACCAATACTGGATGCCAAATTTTGGAAGATCACCAGATATTTTTCGGGACTCATATACCATTGGATATTTATGAATTTTGAATGGTAAGCTAAAGATGACCTAAGAATGATTCCTAGATAATGATATGACATGTGATGAATGCTTATTCCATGCGATGTAAAAAGTGATTTAGATCACCATTGGTAACGATCGAATGAAATGAGATTGTTGGTTGTAGCAGTCGAATGAATGAGATCGTCGTTAGTAACGATCGCATGGATGAGATAGCCATTACTAACGATCGAATGAATAAGATCGTCGTTGGTATCTGTAGACACTCCATTTTAATCGGGCATGATACACAGACCCACCGTCTAGCCTTGTGCTATGATGAAAATATTTCTTAAAACAATGATAGCTTCTGAAAAGAACGAATCAACACGAGAATCGCTCAAAGTTAAGTTTTCGTCAAAATCCTTCTCCATTTTGAACGATTTTTGACAAAATTTCTTCATGAGCCGTCTACCAATTCTCATAATCTTGTTTTCAACCAAAAAAACCTCAAAACTTACATTTTAAGTCATTAATTAGTTTACATTTTAAAGTTTTTATGGGTCCTCTTTCCTTCCGAGGATGCCCCTCGCCTCAATTTCGATCGGTTTTCAACCAAACTTTTTTGAAAGTTATTTTAATCACGTATCAAATCATGTTTTTAATCAAATAAACTTCAAAATATGTGATTTCAATCCTTTAGCTTGTGTTTCAAAAGTTGGATAACCCTTTCTTGCCTTCCTGGGCATTCAAAACCCTTTAAAAGACTGAACCAACCCGCAGAAAGCTCCCATGGTCGGACCCATCCTCGGGCCCCAAGACAGGAGGGTCGGACCGACCCTCAGGGAGGCCCAAGTCCCCATGGCTGGACCGTCCATATGGCCCAAATCTAGGAGGGCCAGACCGGCCCTCTAGACAGTGCCCTGGTCCGATTCAAACTCCTTTGAGCCTGGGATTCTTTCCGATTGGTCAAGCCTTGTCACTGGCTCTTATCCCTTCATTTTTCAATGATTTTTAACTAATTTCCACAGCTATTAATAGAGGGTTTCACCTCATATTTTCCTAAGTTTTTAATAAGTTGCATCATAGTTCATAAAAGTTGATTCTAGGATCGATAGATTGTAAAAAGCTCATTTTTAGTTTGTTTTTAACTTAGACTTCGATTTCTTAGTTCCATTCCTAATAGTTTTGAGTGCTTGATTGTCGAAGAATTCGAGGAAGAATCCTTCCGAGTTCAATTCAGAGTTCGTGTACCTGAGGATGTGTTGGGATAATCGGCGATTTACGGGTCAAGATAAATACCCCTCCCCCTTCTCATTCATCATTTTCGTAGTTATATATTTGTTTTGTAGTTAGTATTTTACATATGTAGTTGAGCTTATAAATACGCATGTTTACATATGTAGTCTGTAAAATGATGTCGGTTTCCGATGTTTGGCCCTTTCAGGATTGGGCCGTGTCCGCTTAACTGCTTTCAAAACCATATTTTCAAATCGCCTAAGGCCCAAATTTGACATTTTCATTATTTTTAAGTATTTTAAAATTATTTACCACCTTTTTTTGTAAATCATTTATATGTTTTGGATAAGCTTCCTTCATACGTCCGCTTTTGAGGCACAGTTCGATAATGGCCAAAACCCAAGTTTTTCTACCATAAAAATGTGTTTAGCACGTTACCCACATTTTTTATGAAACTAAAACCATTTTAAAAAGATTATCATGCCCTTTCAAACCTTTTAAATCATCGCAGGATTCATTTTCGAAACGTTTTCAAAAAGTGCATCAGTTTCAACCCAATGGCCTGTATAAGACCCGTTTTCATGTTTTATAACTCAAAGCCTATTTTTATAATGCTTATAGGCCTTAGGCTATTAGACATTTATTTTTTGAAGTTTTAGTTGTTTCTCAAAATTTGGCCCGTCCAGGCCCATTCCAAGGCTTCCTAGCCCGAAAGTTATATTTTTTGACATTATATATCTAAAGGATGCATTTTTTTAGGGCTTTTCAAAAAAGCCGATAAAAATATATTTTGTATGCTAGAGGATTAAAATTTTGTTAATCTGTAAAAATATCATGCTAGAACTCATTTTATGATTTACTGCTTTCAGGACCTAGTATCATGATGATTAGTATACGAGAACATAACCTCATGTGACTTAGTTTTCTTCTGATATGAAGTGCTAAAACTAACTTGCACACAAGCATCACCCTAGTTGAATCAGGGAAGTTAGAGAAATGTTTGGTATGATTGCTACTAGGTAAGTAAAAAAGGTAGGAGTCTAAGAATTGTTATTGGTCATCCCGAAAGTGATCAACGGTTATGAATCTCTAGAATTTTATTCCTAGATAATGTGTTTCTTTTATGCCTTCTTGCATGACTGCGATGAAAGTACAGCCATGTACCCTCTTTTTCTAAAACACATTTAAAATGTGAGCATACCTAACAGTTTGTGTGACATTCATGCATTAGTTAGATATATAGACTTAAACATAAAAATCAATGGTGATAAGTAGAGGCTAACCATGAAATTAGGCTAAGTGTCTAACACCATCCCACTCGGTACATTAGCCCCCGAACTCGATATTTGGTGATGAAAAGAATAATATTGTCCCAGATATCAACCCAAAGAGGAGGTGAATGGGTTGATTAGCAAATTTTAACCCTTTTTAAATTTCTTTTAAAGAACCAATGAACTACACACGCAAGATATATGAAATGAACTGAAATGTAAAGGAGTAAGGGAAGAGAGATACAATACAGAGATTTATAGTGGTTCGGTCATTTCGACCTACGTCCACTCCCTAAGTGCCTTGGGAATTCCAAATCCACTAGTAAGATTCTTCAATGGGCGAATCGAAGCCTCGTACAAACGGGATGCTTTACAAGGGTGAAACGTAACCCTATAATCGGGATTCTTCTACTGGGTGAAACGTAACCCTTACAGTGATAGAAGATTGGTAGTAGTGATTGTGATCTCCTTTATGAGAGGATGTACAAAAATTAATAGCTCACTTACAAATCACTCACTCTCAAGTAATGAATATACAATAAATGTTCTGAGAGAGTGGTTAAAGGAAAACCAGAGAGAAGGTGCGCAGCAGTAATGAGCAATGAATATAGCAGTAAGTGTGTTTGCTCAATCGTAGGTAAGGCAAGAATGAATGCAATAGTGATTAGAGTGTATTCTCTTGTGTTTGAGTCTTCACACTTTATGGCTTATATAGCCTTCTTCAAAATCAGAACGTTGGACCGCATTTAATGCTTTAAAAGATTACCGTTGAGCTTCAGAAATCAAATATTCGCACGAAAAGGTCGAACTATTCTTGAGAAGTGTCGAACTTTTTGGGCTAAGAAGAATGAGCCGAACTTTCCATACAAAGTGTCGAACCATTTTTGAATCCGGAGAATGAAAAGTTTGAACTTTTCTTTGAAAGGGTCGAACTTTCCTAGGACTCGAGGAGAGAGAAAAGGCTCAGTATAATAAGTTCGAACCTTTAGAGCAATGTGCCGAACTTTTCTTGGAGCTGCCATAAATGTGTCGAACTTTCCTTCAGAAGGGTCGAACTTTTTCGTTCAAAGCCTACAGGTTGAATTTTGTCTCCTTCTTGTGAAATGTCGAACTTTTGAGGGAAAAAGGTCGAACTTTGTTTGTCTTACAAAAGTGTCGAACTTTTGTTAGTCTTGGAAAAAAACATTTTCAACACTTCATATTTTCAAAAAAAATATTTCAGTAGGAGCTTTAAAAACTTTTTGTGACAAGATTTTATACATCCAACATTATTCATAGAAATAAGTTAGTACCTTAAAGTCTTGAAAAACTTATCAAGAGACAATAAAACATTAGTACCAACCAAATCAATTGGTTGTAATATGTCAAAACTAAGGAAGAAACTTGATTGAATAATCCTTGGGTTAACAGATATAATCTTTAAAATTTAAAATAAAAAATTATCATGTCAGCACAATAACACATTCTTTTTCATAAATGTGTCGTTGACCTTTTTAAGTCATAATTAATGAAGATAATTATGATATATTGAAGTAATGTATGATTAACTGTAGTTACTCGTGGGAGGGTTTTTTATAAAAATAAATAAAAGCATAATTTATAATTTGAAGTATGTTTAATTTTATTTTTTTCCATATAATTTATAGATATTGTTATAATGACTAAAAAGAGAAATGCATTTTACTTCTAGCCTTTTTTTTTAAAGAAATCTAAATTATTAGAAATTTAAAAGATGTATCAAACTATGAATTATGTTTAACTATGACAATCATAATAAGAGTAATGCTAAGAAAAAATGTGGATTCTTTTAATTAAATTTATAAAAATACTATAATTTAAAATTGGTTAACATATTATTGAAAAATTTAGATAAGTCAGGCTTCTCTCACATTCTTCAAAGTATTGAATCAATTCAGTTTAAACATTTTGAAGCTCAAAATAGATTTATTTTAATAACTTTATTTATTTATTTTATTATTTTTAACGTATAAATTATTTATAAAAATAATTAAATTAATTGAATACTGTTAACTAGTCAAAATATATTTGTGTTTGTCCATTTAATACAAATGTTTTTGCAGTTTTGAGCTCCGTTGAAGTTTTGAACTATCTATACCGTTACAAAGACACGCTAATACCCGCGAATTATCTCGCAAAATCCGGCTCTGTCCCTTTCAAACCAAATCTATCTCTCTCTGTCTCTCTCTCGATTTCTCACAAAAATCTTTCATCTCCGCTTCTCACTCCAACTGTTGTGATTCAGTTGCCAAAAACATCACTATATAAGAGACCCCTCGAAGTTGAACCTCCTGTGAACCGCGTTCTTTGTGTTGATCACCTCGTTCTTGTTTTCGCCTAGAACGTTCGAACTGGTATATTGATTTATCTGATTATCTGTTACGATCATATCACGCGTCTTGTATCTGATGATGTATCTCTATTTACTAGTCGAATATCAAAATATACCCATCAAAATCTCCGAGTTAAAACTGATAGAAACCAAAGGTTGCATTCTCGGTTCTTGATCGTTTTTGTCTATCAAACTCAGAGTTCTTGATCGATTATAATCTTTTGTATCTGGGTATTCGCTGAAAAACTCGATTTTCTGATCTGGATTCGTTCGATTTTGGATACAGAGAGTAATTTCCAAGCAATGGCCATGCGGCCCATGCCTGGAACGCTTGATAAGTGGAGGAACTACTTTCGAATCTCTGGTTTCGATGTATTCGCTGTCATGAAGAACGCAATTTTGGTTGCGGCTTCGGATTGTCCAGAGGAGTTCAGACTGCGGAGGGAACTAATTGCAGAGTCTTTGTTTTCGAGCAAATTGACTCAAGATGGGGATGAAGGTTGCAAGAATGGGTTGGACAGAGAGGGCTGTGAATATAAGGGGAACAAGTTGAAAAGGAGTGGAGACGATGAGGCAGTGATGAATGGGAACCAAGTCAGCAATTACAGTTATGGAGAAGCTAAGGCATTGACTCATGAGATTGAAGAAGAGAGTCAGATTACTGGGAACATCCTGAGGATCAAAGAGGTTCTTGATCACAGTCAAGATAAGGTTTATCTTCATTACTTCTATCTGAAACCTTTTCTTTTACGTAAATTGAATTAAGAATTTGTCATTATTTCAATTTTTATGGAATAGATTATGTATTATGTTGCTCTTTGAAAGTCTTCAAGATGTTCTACATTTAGCAGATTCTGTATTCAGCAATTGTTAAGCAGCATTTTTGTTACTGCTAGATTTTTAATGGAGAAACTTGGGAATGTTTATGTTAATTTTGAAGATATGAAGAATGTTTATGTTAATTGGGTGAATGCTTGGTTAGTGTTAAACTTATCGGGTTTGGATTAGAGCACTTCAGGTTTTTTGGCTTATCTTGTTGTTGACAACTGTTTTTTTTTTTACAGTCTGATTCAATAGTATTTGATTCACTGAAGAGGCTTCACTTGATGGCTTTGTCTGTGGATATACTTAAGGTATGGACACTCCTTTGCTTATTGAATTTCTTTTGCCACTAGTTCTTAGAGCAGCTGCATTATTTGAATTTTTTCCTATGATTGTGACTATTTATATTTATATTGCAGGCTACAGAGATCGGGAAATCTGTTAATGGTCTTAGAAAGCACGGATCAAAGCAGATTTGTCACCTTGCAAGGACACTCATAAAGTATGTAATTCTTACCTCTGGCTAGGAATTATTTTATGTTTGCGTTTTTGTCATTAACAATGAACTAACATGGGTTCATTTTTATATGATTAATACCTTCCATTACACTAGTTCTGGAATTAGACCTGCTTCTATTTACTTATGGTGATGATGACGACGATTTCCTTATTCAACCCATTTTCAGCTTTTATCCTTTCACTTAATAGAAACCGCGCCCTTTTTTATTATTTCGTTTTCCTTTAATGAATGAGTTATCTAGCATTTTGGATGCGAATTTTATTCTTGTGTTTGGTATGGTGAATGCGGTGCATTCCCTTTTTTAGCCGGCTCTACCTAAATGTAATCTTTAATCAGTATTCTATTTCCTATATTACATCATCACAATATGTTCCTTTTATTTCTAATTCCATTTATCGTGAATTGCAGAGTGTGGAGAGACACAGTAGACGAGTGGATCAAGTCTACTAAGGCAATTGCAAGTAGGGACTTCTTTGTCAAGAATTAGTTGTTAACATATCTGCTCTCTCATCGCGTTCTTGATTGACATTGAGTCTAATGTTGATATTTCGCTCATAGCTGTAGAAGATGCCATGGAGTATGTAAACCCATCTATCGTTGACAAAGAAAAAGGGCTCCCTTGTCCTCCACTGGATGGAGGAGCTTTCGTTGCCACTCGGACTACTTCAATAGAGTTGTCCCAGGTGTGTGTATGGTGTGTTTTTTTCCCTTTTTTTTCCCGAGGAAGTAAGTTAATTAGACTTTTGTGATCAAAGACTTACTCAATTTTGCTCATTTTTTTGTTTCTAAACTACGACTTCCAAAGTTCTTTGATAGCATGGACGATGATGGAAGTGAGTAAAATTTGTGATCTTTTATATTTTTTATAAAGCTTTTTCTATCGGTTCTTTATTTGAATTTCTCACTTAGAGATTCTAAGATTTTGAATGGCGATGTTGTTTCAGATCTTCAAAATAGTGGAGAACTCAAGAACAGTGAAAATGGCAGAAGTTCTTCAACGTGGAATGTTCCAAAGTTGAAGCAGGCGATTCTCAGTGAATCGTATGTTCCTACCAATGACAAAAAGGGTGAAGAAATGAAGAAAAAACATGTGATTAAGAAAAAAAGTATTGTTGTGAAAGCAAATAACCCTTCGAGCATTGAATTAGTACCTGCAAGACCGATAAAAGTAAATACAGAGCAAAAGGTTAGCATTGAGACAAAATTACAGCAGAAATCACATAAGGCCACCATCAAAATGAAGCCTCTGGCTGCTAAACAAGATGTGAGTGACACCTGTACAAATGTCTAGTAGTTTTACTGATATCTTGTAGTTTTACTGCTTCGATTATGAATTCTTATCTGATAAGTTTTTTGTTTATGCTCAATTAGAAACTAAAGTGTTTGAAATCTTTGGATGACGCTGCAAGACTTGAAGCTGCAAAGAGGAAGCTCCACGAGCACTATCAAGAAGTCGAAAATGGTAAATCTATCCTCCGTGAAACTCATTTTTATCATTGTAGATTTTAAGAATGTTGATACTGACACAAGTTTTGCTGAACCAAAAACAATTTTGGATTTTACTTCATGTTTTGTTTATTCTTTTCACCAAATCTCACTTATTTTGTTTTATGTTTTATTACTCTATTTGACAGCCAAGAAGCAGAGAACAATAAAGGTTATAGAATTGCATGATATCCCGATGCAAGGCCTCGACTATAGAGACACACATCTGAAATCTGCAAATCACAATCGGCATTGGGCAAATGGGCGTCGCCAATTTTCGTGAAGAAGTACCTCATTGCGATTTATATCTCTCTTCCATTGTGAAAGTTAAGAGAGTGGAAGAATACAAATAACTATGGCTCCTCACGCTTGAGCGTCGATGATGAGAAATTCGTCATCTAAGCTTGTCGCAGAGAGAAAAGTTTGTGGCTGCAATTGGAACTTTTATCTTAAGCCAACTTATTTGAGTTATATACTTTTTAGTCGGAGGCAGGAAGATGGTATCGGTTATATATGAACCTATTGTTGTTAGGTTTTAGAATGAGAAGTGAGGAAAAACAGAGAGAAAGAGAGAAGGAATAGCAGCTGCTATTGAGAGAGCGTGAGTCGAGAGCTTTTGTAATCCTTATTGTTATAGTGGATTGATCTCCTCCCCTCCCGTGGACGTAGGCACTTTGCCGAACCACGTATATCCGTGTGATTGTGATTGTGATTGTTCGTTTTTTATTCGTTATTATCTCCTATTTGTTGGTTGTACTGATCGAGCCGGTGATCCATCGCACAACAAAAACATTAGGCCCAATCTTCTTATGCTTCAAGTAGTAGTAAAAAACTTCATTAGCAACAATGATGTCCTGAATTTGCCTCCTAGAAAATGAAGGCCGACTGCTGCTCAGAAACAATGGATTAGAAGAAGGGTAGCATCCGGTTGTTCCAAAAATTGGAGACAATTTTGTAACTAAAGTTGCAAGGATTGAAGGGTCAAAACTGGTTCATACTCTCAGGATGTTCTACCTTTTGAAATCATGATATTATTAGTGTGGTTTAGCTCTTTCAGAAGGAAAACTCCTTCAGATAAACCCTAACTGCTGCACAGACTTCATTGACATCTAAATTTCAGTATTTTTGGTATAAAAAATGCTCGGGGAACCCATCAGAACCTGGAGCGTGTAATGGTCCCAAACAAAAAGCAGCTCTTTCATTTCCTCATCTGACACAAGGCTAAATAATAAGAGTTCATTTCTACAAAAGTGACTGGATTGTTGCAGTTAAGAATTTGAGTGTAGCCCCTCTAAGCCGGTTCATCATAGAATTTCTGGAAGCTGGATTTATGGATCTCAGCCAACTCTCCCATCTGAGTGCCAGTTACCTTCACTGTCTATCAATAGCTAATTGGTTTCTTTGCTGCCTCTGAATGGTGGTTAAGTTGGGGGGTGGAACATGTGTTGCAATTACCAAACTGAAGCCATTTCAGCCCTGATCAGTGATGCCAAAACATGGTTTCCTACTCCCA
>JAUTBS010185493.1:0-11899 GCA_032361285.1 Aequorea victoria | reverse complement strand
GTGCAAAAAGGAGACATCTCAGTAGAATTTATAAGTACAGAATAGCAATTAGTTTATATATTCACCAAACTCTTAAGTGAAGAAAGATTTAATTTCATTAAAGGTGAATTAGACATGTTAAATCTATAAAAATTTGATGTTTTGCTGAAATTATGTATTTTTGTACACATGGGTCGACTCACAGATAGCTTGAGTAGACTCAGGACTCTCTGGCCTAGCTTTGGACGCTGATGGGTCAACTCACAATTCGTTGTGTCGACTTATAAAGGCATTTGATTCGACTCACACAGGTATATGTGTCGACTCAAGGAGATCATTTTCTGTCGTTATTCCTAAAAGACGCATTTGTGTCGACTCAAACATTGATGTGTCAACTCAGCATAACGGGTATATAAATTTAAACGTTTCCTGTTGTGGCCCATTATTTCAAACCAGAATCTCTCTCTTTCTCTCTCGCGCTCTGTTTCTCTCTCTCGTGAGTCAAAACTCTATCTTCTTCCCTCTAAACTCTGTAAGAAATTTCTTTGATCCCTCTCTTAAAAACCTAGTCCTCTCTTTACCTTTACTATCGCCTCATCACGATTCCTCTTTCTCCTTTCGAGAAAAAAAACCCTAAGTTCTCTATGAATTTCAGTTCTCGACTTCAAGACTCGAATCAATAATGGATGCTCCTAATCCCTCATCTATCACCAAAAGAAAAAGATTTGATCAAGCTGAAGGTTCTGACAGAAGAAAGAAAATCAAAAAAGGCAAGAGTCCCTCATCTACCGTTCTTCTCTGTAGAGACCAAGAAACACAAGATAAGTATTTTAAATCGTTTAAGTCTCGCCAAGTCCCAGATGAGAGGTGCATAAATTTCCAATTTTTTGATTCAACTAGAATGCACTTTAGGACTGGTTCACAGATCTTGGATGGTACAAATTTATAACCATCAAGAAACCAATTTACCCTGAGTTGATTCGAATAGTCTATGCACATATGAATGTTTCAGTGAGCTCTGAAGGGTTATTCCTCGCTAGTTGGGTCAAAGAAAAAGACAGTATTTGGAGACCAACTAATCAATAAACTCCTAGAAGCCCCTAGTGGAACCCATCTTCTAGAATGCACCGAAAAATGCCATATATACCCTGACATTCCTCTTGAGAAATTTATCTATCAAATCTTTGGTCAAACTGACCTTAACCCGGACAAAATTTTTGACGCCAACCTTCTTCTCCCTGAATATCGCCTTCTCCACCACATGGTGAACCACATGTTTTTGTCCCAAGAAAGAAAATTTAGAAATGTTACCTTTATTTAATTAATGGTAATTTGGTGCATCATTAATAAAGAACCCATAGACCTTGGCCATCTCCTTATCTCTGATATATGAAAAGTTGCCCAAACCACAAACAACATCATTCCCCATGGCATGCTTTTTACAAAAATCTTTAAGTATTTTAAAGTTAATCGTAAAGACTCTTTATCTATCCCCTTCCACCATACCCACATCTACAATAAGTCTACTCTGAAAAGGATGTGACGGGTTGAGATTGAGGGAAAATGAGTCAGGCCTGGTTCTGCTCAATCACCCTGTCCACCACAAGATCGACCACAAGACCAACAACCCCATAGTCCAACCCAAACTCCTAGCATACCCCCTCACATACCTACTGATCTACCCTGCACAGATCAGTAATGGCTACAAAATCAAGTTCAAGACAACCCTCTCTCTCCTTCACAAACTTATACTCCTTTTGCTTTTCTACACCTTTCTTTTCTTTCTCCTTCCACACCTACTCCTGCTCCATAAAGCTCTTCAAAACCCCTACCTCCCTCTACTTTAAAGGATATAAAATCCCAGTTGACCAATCTTGTTGAGATCAACACTGCCTCCAATCTAGAAATCAAGAAACTGCATGAGAGAATGAATCTCTATGAGTTTCAGATTGAGAGATTTTAAGAATAACAAGAGTATATAGTCTGTGAGCAACTCAAGCTGAATTAAATCATGTCGGCCCTGAATGACAGAATAGACGGTGTTTGCATGACCAGCAACACCTTAGGTCAAGACATGAAAAAGCACATGAATGACTACCTCCGTGCCAGTGACATGCTACTCAAAAGCGTACATAATGAGTATGATCACGATACTACTAGAAAAATAAATGAAGTCCTCCGCAAGATTCACGAGTTCATGGAATGGGTAGAAATCCGATTTGAGACCCCAGCTGAGCAAGCTGCAAGAGCTTATCGAGAAAACCTCAACCAGGAAATAGCTCCAACTAAAGGCATCCACATTGAAGAAATCTTCGCCCGAGAATTCAAGTCTGCCTCCTCTAAAAGAAAGGAACAGATTTCGGGTAAAGGCAAGGAGAAAATGGCTGAGACAGCCAAGAAGAAAAAGAAGCCCTCCATCTTCGATATTTTAGAAGCACGAGAGAAAAAGGAAGAACGCACTTACAAAAGGAAAAACAAAGAAAAATGAGAAACGACAGCTCAATGCAAAGCCAAATGGAAGAAACAGATAGAGAATTACTTTTAGTTTTCTATATTTTTTTTCTTCTTTTCTCCTCTCTGTATCTCTTGGCTGTACACACAGAACATATATTTTTTTTGTTGATGAATGAAATTATTATTTCTCTATATGTACTTGTTCTTATGAATAGCTGTAATCTAACTGATATGAATGTTGTCTCTTATTGTTGATATGTATATTTTCTATTTTTTTCTGATTGGTATCCATGTTTTTGAGATGATAATGGGGGAAAAATAAAGAAAAAGACCACATGGGAGTAAAAACTAAAAAATGAGAAATCAAGAAAAATCCTAAAGGGGAGAAATAAACAACAGTACATGAAACATAACTTCTGTGATTAACAAAGGGAGAAATAAAAATATAATATCAAGAAAAGTCCCAAATGAGAGAAATAAATAACAGCACAAAAAACAAAAATCATGTGTTTAATATATTAGCTTCACTATGCTTAACTCTGATTTGCATATTCATTTAGTATCACTATGATTGAATGAATCTCTATTTTTATTGAATTTTAATTGATATCAAAATGACTTAAGATGATTCTGTTTTGCATATGATTAATTTATATTTTGATAAAAAAATTAATAAGAAAATTATCTTTGAAAAAAGAAGCATCTCTTTAGGAGGAGCTTTTTAAATTATTTTCTTAAAATGTATTTAAATTGTTTGTCATCATAAAAAATGGAGAGATTGTTAGCCTCAAGATTTTATAATTTGTTTATTAATTTTAATGATAACAAACAAAACCTTAATAAAGATCAAATATTTTTGTAAAATATATCTTTTTACATATAAATCAAATTGTTCAAATGAATTTAAATACTTGTGAACGGTTAACACTCATGATTGGGATTGATCATGTATTTAACATGTTAAGTTATTTTAGATAATTGAGAAATCATTAAATCAGTTCTCAAACAAGGTATAAAGTTCAAAATCAAAGCAGGACAATTCGAAAGAATTCAGGACTTTTAAGTCGACACAAAGATATCATGAGTCGACACAAAAGTGATAGCTCTCGGTACTTTGGCTAACACACGGTTTTGAGTCAACACAAAAACCACCATGAGTCGACCCAAATGGACGAGCTCTCTGTACTTTGTGCAGTAGGCGACCATGAGTCGACCTAGAAGCTTTTGTGAGTCGGCCCAAATCACTCCACTCTCTGGACTTTCCTCTGCAGCGAACCTGAGTCGATACAAGACATGAATGAGTCGACACAAGGCAATCATGAGTTAACACAAGATCCACATGAGTCGACCTAACTAAAGGCCTGGGAAAGAAACAGAGACCTCATCAACATGAGTCGACCCAACTTGATTATGAGTCAACCCAAAGTGAAGATTTTGAAGTGAGTCGACACAACCTCAGCATGAGTCAACACACATCCGAGATTTAAGAAACATGAGTTAACACATCCTCTACATGAGTCGACCCACAGCAAGAAGAATCCATGATTTAAGAAACTTGAGTCGATCCAACTCAAAGTGAGTCGACCCAACAGTGTGAATTAAGGAAATCGCACAGCGCGAATCCCATGAAGATCAGTTCTAGTTTCAGCGTGATTTTAGAAAAAGTTTTGAATTAAAACGGCTCGATAGAGATCACTTTTTTAATCATGGAAATAATTTCAAATCAGTTCAAGATCATATCACCAAGATTCATGGCACAAATCGAGGAATACACTGTTACGAAATCTCATGGATTTGATGCAAAGAACAGATGGAAGATGCAGCATAATTTCATAAGGAATTTTGAATTGCAATGGCTACTCTAAGGATCAAATTTAATTTGTGAAGATCATATCATATCAGATCGAATTGTTGCTTGATTTATGAAAGATCGTGATTCACAATGATCCTGTGTCTGCAATGGCTATTTTTCTGAGGCTATAAAAAAGAGTGCTCTGTGATCATTCAACTCAGAACTTCAAAACACATTGAAGAATATATCATTCTCATACTCTCATATTCTGATCCGAGAAACATTCAAGAGATATCAGTCACACAACATCAGTTCGAGAGATATTCTATCATTTCTAGAGAAACCCATTTCAGCAATTGTACATTGCTATGTTTCTGCCTTTTTCATTTGTGAGCTCATTGTAAACATTCACTCTGCTGAGAGAGTTCATTTATTTGGTGTTCTGACATCAAAACTTTTACATCAATTATGTTCAAGTCGGGGTCAGTCACTCGTTACTTATCTTTGTGTGTGGTGTAGCACATAAAGGGAAAAGATCACAAGTGCTAGAAGATTAGAAAGTTCAGAACGCAGCTGTGTGGATCTTTGTAAAAAGGCTTGAAGTACACCCGTAAGTGCTTATCCATAATGGAGAAATTCTCAAGATGTGCTTGAGGAGTGAACGTAGGCTGGGATAGCCAAATCACTATAAATTTGCAGTGCCTTTCTCTGACTTTTTACCTTCATTCTCCTGCTTGTGTATATCTGTTTGCATACATAGGTTTCTTGCTATTAATTATTTTAAATAATTTTTTTAAAACACAAGTATTATTAAAAGACCATATTCACCCCATTCTAGGGTCATGCTTTAGATAACATGATGGTCCTGACTCAGAAGATGATCATTTTGTTCATCATTGTTGTTAGCCCCAATGTTTTATAATGTGTTTATTGATTTTAATGATAACAAACAAAACTTTAATAAAGATCAAATATTTTTATAAACATATTTTTTTCATAAAAATCAATCGTTCAAATAAATTTAAATACTTATGAACGGTTAATACCCGTGATTGGGGTTGACCTTATATTTAACGAGTTGTGAAGTTATTTCAGGTATTAAATCAAGTATTGAATGATTGAGAAATCATTAAATGAGTTTCCAAATAAGACATAAAGCTCATAATCAAAATAGGAAGAATTCATAAGGAACACAACATTTGAGTCGACACAAAGACCATCATGAGTCGACACAAAAGTGATAGTGTGAAGAACCCGCCCTCTTTCCCCTCTTCCCTCTGTTCCAAATAGATAAATCTGTATGGAACAAACCACGATAAATAATGAAAAGAGGAGTTTTCCTCCAAATGCGTCCGTGTTAAGGGCCGCACAATTGGAGTCGCCATTTGGTTTTCGGATAAATCAAAAAATAAGAACTTTCAAGGGAACTAGTCCATCCTTACCAGAGAAAATGGTTCGGGAGCTAAGGTACAAAAGGGGAAGGTGTTAGGCCCCCCCTCTCGCTCGATCCAAAGATCGACCTCTACTTAACCGTTCTATTTTGTTCTTGTCTTAAATTTATCAAAAGCAACATATACAGAAATGGGGTTGAAGAGAGAACATTAAAAAAGACAAACAAGGAAATAAAACATAATATAAAATTAAGGCTTTCTATGCATAGTAACACTTAAAGGCATGTCAAAATGGGAGATAGAAGCATATCAGTGCAGTTGATGCATATAAAACATACTGTTTAAATCAGAAAAATACAGAAAAGGCTACTGAAAGCCACTATTTTTAGCAGAGGTAGCGCACGCCACCTCTAACCTGGCACGCGCCATTGGAACATGGCGTGCACCACTTATGGACTCTCTGGAAGTGGCGCGAGTCACTATGATAGAGTGAGCTCGCCACTAGAAGGTCCAAAATGGGCTACTATTTTCAAGAAAAATAGTGTGCTCGGGTGTAAGTATTTTTATATGACGAAGAAAATAAAAAATATAGCAATTCACGTAGGATTTTTGACAAGTAATCTAAATCCTATATTTCATGCATTTATAAAGCTAAACAGGGGTAAGAAGAAAGAAAAAGAACATACTTTTCTACTAGGCAGAAAAACATGCTTAAATAAAAGTAGAAAAATAGAACCGGGGAGAACGAGGCCAACGACCTCTTTCTCCCCTTTTACCGAATATAAAGAACTTTGAAGGAAAGAAAGATACATAAATGAAAGAGATGAGAAAAGAGGGATTTACTGTATATCCCGAAAGATGAGTGAAGTTTCGAGTGATTCTGCAGCTTCTTCCTCAAGTATAGCACGTCCCCGGGAGGCCTTCCACGTGGTCTTCGAGTTTTTGGAGTCCTTCTAATGCAAATGATTCTGAAGTTTGGGTAGTTCAAAGTGAAATTTCAGGAGTTAGCTTATGCTTATGTTTGTTAATTTGGCAGGGGTTCGGGTTGTATGCGGGTTGGAATTGGTTCTGCAGAGATTCGACACTCAGAGAACTCTCTTTTTGGCTTGGGAAAGGGTCTTATTTATAGAATTTTAGGCGAGGAGTTGACTTGGTGCCAAAGGCTTCACTCAAGGTGGCGTGCACTATGTGGAAGTGGGCATGCGTCACTTTGAGGTGGCGCGCGCCAGGGTTAGATGTGGCTTTAGGGTTCTGACATGACTTCGGCTAGAGGTATGAAAAATTTATGGTGCGACACTAGTGACTTAAGTTTTGAGGTGGCGTAGATCAGTTTGGATGGAAGTGGCGTGCGCCACTTAGAGGTGGCGCATCGCTGGGTTGGCTGCACCGAGGGGTATTTTTGGTATTTTGAGAATTTTTGGGGTGTTTTTAGGATGTTTTTGGAATGCATTGAAGTACTCCTTGCACTCTCAAACTCACACAGAAGCTCCTTTGATGCGGCTAATGTATACAATCATCATCAGAAAGCTTGCGGAACCGGCCGATGTTTGGTTTAGTCAAAATTAGGATGTCTACAGTTGTCCCTCTTTGGCAAAACTCTCGTCTCATTGCGTGGGTGAGTGAATGTCAAAGAACCATAGACAGTCCCTTTTGATTAAACCGTTCATCAGGCAAAGAAAAACAAAACAAAGCAAAACAAAAAGCAAAAAAAGAAAAGCTATCCTTTTAAGGTCATGAGTGGACTGCGTGCATCGATTTATAGTCGTGCCAGACTGCGCGCATCAGTTTATAGTCGTGTCGAAGTACGAGCAATAGTTTATAGTCGTGTCAGACTGTGAACATCAGTTTATATTTGTGTCGAACTACGAGCAACAATTTATAGTCGTGTCAGATTGTGAGCATTAGTTTATAGTCGTGCCGGACTGCGAGCATCAGTTTATAGTCATGCCGGACTACGAGCAACAGTTTATAGTAGCCTCAGTTTATAGTCGTGCTAGGCTACGATTATAGTTTAAGGTCATGTAGGATCATTTATTCGGTTTAAAGTCATGTCGAATTGCGTGCGTAGTTTAAGGTCATGTGGGACCCAAGGTACCCAGTTTAAGGTCATGAGACGGACCGATTTATTCAATTTTGGATCATGGGACGGACCCAAAAGCTCTCAGTTTTAGGTCGTAAGATGGACCCAAATTACTTTGTTTTAAGGTCGTGAGACGGACCTTCTTTAAAATCTCGGGGTGCGAGAATGAAGCTTGGCATGTAATAAAGGTAGAACGATTGAGGGTGAGTTCCACAAACTATCGCAGACGGACCCCGAGTATTGAATTTTTAATTTTAAAACTTATGAAAATGATGAACGGGAGTTGGACACGTGGCAAGCGCCATGTGTCTTTGAGATTGGTGACGTGGCGCCACGTGGACATGGCGCGCGAGGAGGGAAGTGGCGCGTGTCAGGGGTGGAGGAGGGAAGTGGTGTGCGCCAGGCATATCGAGAGTCAAAAATTTCTTTAAATTTGGTCGGCGATTCATGTGAGTCATGCGTGAACCTCTTCTCTCCACTCTCTCTATTCTCTCTACTCTTTTCTACTCTATGGAAATGGCAAGCAATGAAGATCAGACTACTGGCAGCACGGGTCACGAGAAGGACCCCACTCCTATAGTTCTGGCAGTCTCGATCGTCTTGGCTTGGTCTGATGGGACCCAGAACACCGACTCCTTCTTCAGGGGTCTTACTTTACTTGGAGGACTCAGCGGCTCCCTCTCTAGTTATTCCCAGTAGACTACTTTGTGATCTACCGCCATGGACGGTCTGCTGGATGCCACTGACACCGCTCGTGCTATGGAGGAGGGCAAACCTTCAGAGCACCACACTGCTGAAGAGCCAGAGGTGGACAGCCCTCGGGTCCCAGATCCCTTCCACGGAGTTCTGGCTGGGAAGATGCCAGGGGGTTTCAACCTGGCGAGGTATGACCCTCCGGCCCATTCGTGGGAGTTCTTGCCTCCTTCCCGCTTCTACTACATTGACCCCATCACGGAGCCTGATCTACTTCTTCGATCTCCGAGCTTCCATCTCTCGGTGTCGAACTGGCAGGTATGCCTTATTTCTTTTCCTATTTCAATTCTATTTAATCAAACCAAATAAAATTCAAAAAAATTAAAAAAATAGATCTTGGACTTAGATGTATATGCAGGGTAGGCCCGAAGCGTTTGGATGGATAGTTTCTCAGAATATAACACCAAAAAACTTGAATACTTAAAATTAAAACAAATTTGAACTTAGAAACATTGTATACCTAGGATGAACCCCGTATTTCTTTTATTCTATTTTTTTTTTGTATATGTGTATATATTTGGTTCTCTGTCGTTGGGTTACGTGTTAACGTATCCTGCGGTGAAATTTTTTTATTTTTGTCCCTAGATTAACATTTTTCACATTTTTCAAGGGAAACTTTTTAGTTTTTTTTCAAAATTTGGGTCGCGTATCGACACTTCCCGAGTTGGTTAGACTTTCGATTATCCTGACCAACTTAGGTTGTATTTCAACACTTCCCAAGAGGGAATTATTTTTGTCTTTAGATTAATATTTTCACATTTTTCTAAGGAAATCTTTTATTTTATTTTTGGTATTTTGGGATATTTTAATTAACCCCATATTGGGTTACGTATTGACGTTTCCCGAGAAGGGCAGGGCTTCCCTTCAGTCTTCCCGAATCAGGTTACACATTGGGTCCTGCGATCGACGACTGAATGGAGGATCCGAATGTTTTCCCAATTTGGTTGGATCTGCGCTGGTCCCGACCAACTTTAGGTTGAGTCGTACGTATTTTTTAGGGAATTAACTGACTTATTTTTGTCCCTATACAAACGTTTGTACATCTTTCTAGGAGAATTTTAGGTATTTTTAATTAACTCCATGTTGGGTTACGTATTGACGTTTCCTCAGAAGGGCGGAGCTTTCCTTTAGTCTGCCTGAATCAAGTTACACATTGGGTCCTGCAATCGATGACTGAATGGACGATCTGAATGTTTCCTTAATTTGGCTGGATCTGTGCTGATCCCGACCAACTTTAGGTTGAGTCGTACGTATTCCCGAGGGAGGTCAACTCATGTTGATGAGGTTTCTATTCTTTTCTCAGGCCTTCAGTTGCGTCAACTCCTGTGGAGCGTGTGTTGACTCATGACTGACTTGTGTCGACTCATTCATGTCTTTTGTCGACTCAAGTTCACTGCAGATGAAAGTTCCGAGAGTGGAGTGGTTTGGGTCGACTCACAAAAGCTTCTGGGTTGACTCATGGTCACCTATTGCACAAAGTACAGAGAGCTCATCCATTTGGGTCGACTCATGATGGTCTTTGTGTAGACTCAAAACTGTCTGCTAACCAAAGTACCGAGAGCTATCACTTTTGTGTTGACTCATGATGGTCTTTGTGTCGACTCAAAAGTTGTGTTCCTTCTAAATTCTTTTTGTTTTAATTCTAAGCTTTATGCCTTGTTTGGAAACTAATTTAATGACTTCTTAATCATTCAATACTTGACTTAAAACCTAAAATCACTTAACAACTTGTTAAATACATGGTCAACCCCAATCATGGGTGTTAACCGTTCAGAAGCATTATGTTCATTTGAACGTTTGATTTAGATTTATAAAAAGA
This sequence comes from Aequorea victoria, assembly GCA_032361285.1. Lineage (NCBI taxonomy): Eukaryota > Metazoa > Cnidaria > Hydrozoa > Leptothecata > Aequoreidae > Aequorea > Aequorea victoria. The sequence continues at coordinate 1,631 of JAUTBS010185493.1, read as the reverse complement.
TATATTTCCAAAAGCATTTAATCTTTATTAATGCTTTGTTTATTATCATTAAAATTAATAAACATGTTATAAAATCTTGGGGCTAACACCAGTCATATATGCAATTCATTGCAGAGATTCCAAAAAACTAAGCAGCTTAAAGATGGAGAAATCTACCAGCACATGGCCAATGCTACTATGGTTGTTGTTGTTACTATGGGAGATATTAGTTTATCTTTTGGTATAAATAGAATTTTAATTTTGAAGAATGTTCTTTATGTACCTTCACTCAAAAAAAACTTAATTTCGGTTTTTGCATTGAGTCGTGATGGATATTCAGTTTATTTTAATAATAAACATGTTATCTGTCGTTGTACGTTGGTGAATGATCTTTATATATTAAATCCTAATATTTTTTTAAGGGCAACATAACGAGGTGAATAACACGCATGTATTTTACTTAAGAGAAATAATTTTTTTTGACAAATGTCTGCACCTGATATAACTCAGCATAATGGTGTAGCAAAATGAAGAAATAGGACTCTTAAGAAAATGGTAAGGTCTATGATGAGTTATTCGAATTTACCTGATTCTTTCTTGGGTTACGCATTAGAAACAACGACTTATATTCTAAACTTGGTACCAACTAAGACAGTACTTTCTGTAGACACCCCATTTTTTATTAAACCAAACATCGACCGGTTCCCGTTACCTTTCGATGATGAAAAGTACATCATTCACGTTCAAAGAAGTTTCTTAACGTATCCGAGAGTTCAAAGAGTACTTCCAAATGCAACCCAAACACCCCGAGACGACCCGAAACACTCAAAAATACTAAAAATATCCCTCGGTGCCACACCTAGCGCGACACCACCTCTAAGTGGCGCACGCCACTTCCCTCCCAAATATCCCACGCTATCTTAAAACTCAATTGCTAGCGTTGCACCGTATCCTTTCAATCCACTAGCCAAGTCATGTCAGAACCCCAAAATCGACCTAAACCGACCTATAAACCAGGCATCGCGCCATCTCAAAATGGCGCACGCCCCTTCCCACCTGGTGCACCCCACTTGAGAGGAGTCTTGGACACCAAGTCAGCTCATCGCCCGAATTCTCTATAAATAGGACCCCTCCCCACCCTATTTCAAGATCTGAAATCTCTTATAAGCCAAAATTTTGCAGAATTACACCCCAAACCTATAATTTCAAACCCGAACCCTTGCCCGACTAATTAAACTAAGCTAAGCTAATCGAAACTTTACAAAAACTACCGAACTTATGAATCCTTAGCATTGGAAGGACTCCAAAGGCTCGAAGACCGCGTGGAAGGACTCCCGGGGACGTGCCGTACGTGAGAAAAAGCTTCGAAACTGCTTGAAACTTAGCTCACGGGATATACGATAGGCTTTTTAGTTACTCATCCTTTCTCTTTAATTCATTTATGTATTTTTCCTTTAAAAACTTCTTTCAATCGGCAAAAGGGAGATGGGGTCGTTGGCCTCCTTCTTCCAAATTTCTTTTCATTTATTTTAATTAAAATGTCCAAGCATATTTTACATTAGTCTTTTAGTAGAATCGCATATTATCCTTTTTATTTCTTCCTTAACTTATCTACCCTTCTTTAGAATTGCATATAACATCTTCTTTGCATT
>JAUTBS010185383.1:0-11901 GCA_032361285.1 Aequorea victoria | reverse complement strand
TAAGCCCACTCTCCTGTAACCTTGTGGTTGCAGATTTTCAGCTTTTGGGGTAGACGGTGGTCCACACGTGCCAAGTCAAGAGGGTTTAAGAAGCCATGGCCTAGATTTTTGTATAGATGATTATCCAAAGTTTTGGTACTCTGATTTATTGATGTATTAATACTAACAAACGATGTAAATCATAAACAATTATTTTTGACGAGGCTTGGGAGATAACTAATTAAATGAATGATGACAGTTAGTTTTGGTAATTAACCTATAGTTGCATAAATGATGGTTGTATGATTTATGAGTCAGGACGAGTCACCTCACTCCGAGTGGGATGCACTACCCCCGGGGGAGCGGGTGTGACAACAAAGAAAATGGTTAAATAGAGGCCGATCTTCGGATCGGGCGAAAGGAGTGCCTAACACATTCTCCTTTCATACCGTAGCTCCCGAATCATTTTCTCTGGTAACGACGGACTACTTCCTTGAAAGTTTTGTTTTTTTAGTTTTTCATTAAAAATCAAGTGGAAACTCCAACTGTGTGGCTTTTAACACGGACACATTTGTGGGGCTCTCTTTTCAAAATATAAACCCCACTTTTTCCTTTTAAAATAAAACCATAAAACCCGGGAGCTTATTTTTTCCGTTAAAAGGGACGAGGGCGAGCGATTTTTTTAGAGGGTTCCTCACACCAAACATGAAGGAGATGGTCATGATGGAGGTGGTCAAACTGCTATCATTTACCCCATCTCTGATAGTAAGTGGGTTAGTCCAACCCAGGTGGTGCCAAAAAAGTCCGACATCACAGTTGTGAAAAATGACCAAAGCGAGTTGATCTCCACATGCACAACAACTGGTTGACGAGTGCGTATAGACTACCACAAGTTAAATGCCATAACTTGAAAAGATCATTTCCCACTACCGTTTATTGATCAAATCGTAGAATGGTTGGCTGACCAAGGTTTTTATTATTTTCTGGATGGCTATTCAGGTTGTAACCAAGTGTCTGTCCACCTGGACGACCAAAAGAAGACCACTTTCACATGTCCTTTTGGCACTTTTGCCTACCGACATATGCCGTTTGGGTTGTGCAATGCACCGATGACTTTTTAACGGTGCATGATGTCTATTTTCTCTAACATGATGAAACGGTTTCTCAAGATTTTCATGTATGAATTCTCAATATTCGGGATGATATTTGAGATTTATCTCCAAAATTTTGTTAAAGTGCTTCAACGATGTCGAGAGACAAACCTTATTTTGAGTTGGGAAAAGAGCCATTTCATGATTCAAGAGGGAATAGTCCTAAGCCACATTGTGTCTAAGAGGGAAATTGAAGTTGATAAAGCAAAAGTTGACCTCATTTCTAAACTTTCAACCCCTCTACTGTGAAACAAGTTCGCTCATTTTTGGGGCACGCCGGGTTCTACCAGAGATTCATAAAGGACTTTAGTAAGATTTCAAAACCGTTATGCGACCTTCTAGCTAAGGATGCGCCTTTCATCTTCAACGAGTCCTTCATGGAAGCTTTTACAAAGTTCTGTGATGCATTATCATCCGTCCCAATTATGCAATCACCCAATTGATCCCTACCTTTTGAGATTACGTGTGACGTGTCTAACTATGCAGTCGGCGTGGTATTGGGACAACGGGTTAATAGAGTCCCTCATGCAATCTACTATGCTAGTAAAACCTTCTCTGATGGCCAGTTGAACTACACCACTATTGAGAAAGATTTGTTAGCAATAATATTTGCATTACACGAGTTCCAGTCTTATCTGCTAGGATCTAAGGTTATTGTGTTCTTTGATCATGATGCTTTATGGCATTTGCTTGCCAAGAAAGACATAAAACCTAGGTTGATTAGGTGGATCCTTTTGTTAGAAGAATTTAATCTTGAAATTAGAGACAAAAAAATAATCTAAAAATTCTGTGGTAGACCACCTATCCGTATCCTAGTTAAGACTTCCTGTGACCCATTATTCTTAAAAGACTCGTTTCCTGACGAGAAACTTCTTGAGGTCACACAAGTCCACCCTTTCTAGTTTGTTAACATTGTGAATTACCTTGCGATAGGACAAATCCCGTCTCATTGGTCATTTCTTTTCGCAGGTTAAATTCTATTTTTGGGAAGACCCAAAACTGTTCAAGTACTGTTTTGATCAGATCATTCGGCGATGTGTTCTCGAGAGTGAACACCAGCGCATCTTAATATTTTGTCACACTCTAGCCCGTGGTGGCCACTTCAGTGGTAAAAAGACGGCTGTGAAAGTCTTGTAGAGTGGCTTTTACTGGCCGACACTCTTTAAAGACGCACATAATTTTTGTAAAACTTGTCTACGATGTCAGTAGACAGGGAATGTGTCGCGCCGTGATATGATGCCCCTAGCACCCATCCTAATTATCGAGATATTCGATGTATGGGGCATTAATTTTATGGGTCCTTTCCTGCCTTCTTTTGGTTGTGTATATTCTTGTGGCGGTTGATTATGTATCAAAATGGGTAGAAGCGGTAGCCACCAAGACTAATGACCACCAGGTGGTGGCCAAGTTTCTGTAGGAAAATATTTTTAGTTGGTTGGGCTTCCCGCGTGTCATTATTAGTGACAAATGGACCTACTTCTGCAACAGATACTTCGACATACTAGTCCGTAAATACTCCATTACGCATAAGTTAGCCACTCCTTACCATTCTCAGACTAGTGGTCAAGTAGAAGTATCTAATAGGGAGATCAAAAACATCTTGGAGAAGACAGTACAATCGCATCGCAAGGATTGGTCTCTTAGACTGAATGATGCATTGTGGGCCTACCGCACGGCCTACAAGACTCCCATTGGAAAGTCACCCTACTGTTTGATGTTCAGACGAGCATGCCACCTGCCAGTTGAATTAGAGCATATGGCCTTTTGGGCCATTAAAAAATTGAACTTTGATATGGAAGTCGCCAGGTCTCACCGAAAACTCCAGCTCAATGAGTTGGAGGAGATGCACAATGATACATACGAGAGCTCATTAATTTATAAGGCTCGGACTAAGACATTTCACGATAAGCACATATCTCGTAAGTCCTTTGAGCAAAATCAACGAGTCCGACTTTTCAACTCAAAATTGTGTCTCTTTCCTGGTAAGCTCCGTTCTCAATGGGAGGGACCATTCATTGTTACACAGACTTTTTCCTATGGTGCAATTGAGATTAAGAATTCAAAGACGGAAAATTATTTTAAGGTCAATGGCCAAAATGTTAAGCCGTATGTAGACGGTGTTAGTGACGAGGAGGTAATCGAGTGCGTCAACTTGACAGATCCAATTTATCCAACTCTTTGAACGTTGCGGACGTCTGGCTGAAGACGATAAACTTAGCTCATCTTGAAAGGAAACCCTATTTTGCCTCTTAATGATAAGTTTTAAATAAAAAAAATAAAAAAATAAAAAATAATAAATAAACAAATAAAACAAAAAAAAATTGGGGGTGGAAGTGTCCGGACGTTTTACCCACGTCCGGACGTTTTTAGTGAAGAAAACACTCTGGAGGTTTACATTCGGACGTTCATTCCCCATGTTCGGATGGTTTGTTTGGCGAATTTTTTGGTGTTCCACGTCCGGACGTTCTTCATATACATCCGGACGTTATTACCTTGTGAACCTTATGCCAAAAAACATTCGGACACTCTTCATGTACGTCCAGACGTTATTACCTTTTGAACCTTCTTCCAAAAAACGTCCGTACGCTCACCAAATACGTCCGAACGTGTTCAAATTTTGAAAAAATAAAATTTCCCCCCTCTTCCCCTAAATCTCTCTCACTACCTCTCCCTATCCCTTCATTTTCTGAACTTTTTTCTCTTCCTCTTATCTCTTCGTCTTCCCTCCATCTCCCTATATATCTCTCTCTCTATATCTATATCTCCATATCTCTCTCTCTTATCTCTCTGCAATCTATTTATACCCTACCTCTTCCATATCTCTTCCCATCACAATAAGCCATCTCCACCCTCACTACACCGGTGTCGACCTTCATCTTTTTTGGCGAACTTTGAATTTTTTGATGAGTTTTTCGGTGAGCTTCGAGTTTTTTGGTGAGTTTTTCCACGAGCTTTGAATTTTTCGTTGAGTTTTCCGGCGAGTGTGTCTTTTCCTTTCTTCATCCCTCTCTTTATCTTCCCATGCACAAATGTCTTCCCAGCGTCGCACTAGAACTTCTAAACGAAGTATAATCTCTTCGTCTTTCGACGCTTCTCTTCCCGTCTCGAATCCGTCCGCTACATTGGCCTCGAGAAAAATACATATAATGACCATATTTTCGGTTGACGGCCCTCTAGCCACTGATTATATTACCTTGCAAGGGATCTCTTTGTTTGAAGAACGATCCCTTACCGCTCTTTTTGGTCTATTCCCACCCCCTTATCCCCACATCGTTCGCCTTTTCTATGAAAATATTCATGTCAATGCAAGTGACCGAAACATTTTACACTCTATTATAGATGGTCGAGTGTTATCCATCACTCTTGAGGATATTGCTGCCGTTCTCAGCATCACACTAAAGGAATACTCCTTTCCACCTTTTCCGGTCAATGTTATCTCGGGGACCATGATTCAGGCTCTTACCTCCGGTCGGGGTGACGTCGGCCATCTTTTTACTCGTTGAGGAGATTTAAACCCTTCGTTATGGTTTTTGGATGTGGTCCTCCGGACCAATATCTTTCCTACAAGCCATAAGAACGAGCGTCGATGCACATTTCTTCAGGCTCTGTATGCCTTTCATACCGGCACGAGAGTCTCTATCCCTTCTCTCATCCTTGAGGAGATATGCCATTTTATGCTTAGCCCTCGCGGAACACGATCACTACCATTTGCGAGTTTGATAATTTTGTGCCTTGTGTTATCTCAATCCTCTTCTATACCGGGTTTTGAGATACCCGAGGAGGTGTTTGCGCTCATACTCCTTCTCCTAGTGGTCTAAGAGCACCCGTAGTTTACTGCACCTTCAGGCGAGAGGAGGGGTGGATGAGAAGGCAATCGACGATGACGACGAGGATGATGCACCCCCACAGGGAGGTGTCTCTGACCCTCGTTCATCATCAGCTCATCTACCATGGACCATATCCTATGACGAGTATCAGGCTCTCACCGAATAACTCATCCGTATTGATGAGAGGCTCACCAGAGCGGAGAAGGAGAAAGCATGTTTTGTTGCCCAGTACGGACGCGATGTGGAGGATCAGCAAGAGATGCTGAGGGCGCTACTGGCCGCCCAACACATTGAGTCACCTCCTCGACGGAGCCGCCATCCGGGAAGTGGTGCCCCCAGAACTTCACTCTAGTTACCTTTATTGCTGCTCAAGTCATTTATTGTATTTTTTTTTTATATTTCTTTTCTTTCTAGTAGCATTGTATGTGCATTTGCACCACTATTTCTTCTTTTCATATAATATCAGTTGTTCTTTCCTGCTTTTGTATATACTATACTTGTATGTGTGTTGGTTTGGGTTTGTTCTGCTCAATTTCACAGGTTTTCTAGCATAGCAATTAGGACGACTATCTTATTCTTCCCAACTTGCACCATCTCGAGGTGCCTTCTTTTATTTTATTTTTAGTTCTTTTTGTATGCCATTGGGACACTAGCCTTCAAAGTTTGGGGGTAAGTTCAGATTTCATATTAACCATATACTATGTCTAAATATATATATATATATATATATATAAACTAAAACGATTTGATGCCAGTAAACTCGAATAAAAATTGTTAACACTTCATTTTATTATTGGCAGCATAATTCATTACACTAACTGTTTATTACTCGAATTTTATGTAAAAATACTCAGACATTATTACACATCACGTTTGGCTGCATGACTACATTCTCGATTGAAAAAGTAGACACAATTTAACTTTTTAGATGAATATTTGTGGTGACTGTAACTTTGCGTAAGTTTTGAACATATCTTTCTTAAGGAGTGGCAGTTTATATATTCTCTATTCTTTGGAAAGCATACTTAAATTGTTGAATAGCCTTATTCATTCTTATTTTTGGTTGAATGTTGGAAATACATCATTTGTGCTACATTACTAAAATCTTGAACTTATGAACACTTGAGAAATCATGTCATGTTTAGGAGGTGATTTTAAGCTATCTTTGTTGTTTGAGCCATTTATTTTGTTCTTATACGCTATTCTTAGTTCACCAATTTGAATTTGTATAAGCTAAATTTTTCTTCATTAAACTCCAGATCCCAAAATGTCTTAAGTTGCAAGTTTATGAGAGAAAAAAAGAGAGGTGACAAGATAGTTGTTTGATGATCGTTGTTAAAGAAAATCAAATGTTTATTTGATCAAAAAAAAATGCAGAAAAAGAAACGGTGGTTGAAAGGAAAGAAAACAATATATGAAGTGAAAATGATGATTTTTTCTTTAAAAAGAAAATTCTCATTTTAAGATTTGCATAAGACATGTTTTTGCCCTATACCCTGTACACTTTCTTTACCTGAAGTTACAATCAAATGTAAAGTCCTAATTCATCCTAAAAAAAACTTTGTTTAAATAGTGAACATAATGATTAGATAATAGTGTGTACCATTTACTCATAAATTATTGACATTCAACATCCTTATTCATGAGGCTATATATATTCATTGATTATAACGCTTTTCAAGTCCTGAGTATGTGGAATAATTTGATTTGCTTTTATTATCTCTGCCACATACCCATTTTGAGTTTATTAAAAGGTGTCATTTTCTGAGCATTCATTTTTTGAGTGCATTCCTAGTGAGCATTGAGTCAAAGCACAGTTCTAATAAAAATTTACACTTGTTTTTAACTTTGAAATCGAGTGGTTAGTTGTGTTAGCCAATTCAAAACACACACTTCGAGTAATTTTGGCACTAAGACTTTGGTATGAGCAGATAGTGTTTTCAAGTAGATATGTCTTATATATCGAAATGTTTAACAAGTTTATTGTCGCTTAATGATTGATTACTATGAATAAAAATGTGGTTTGACTATTTCCTTTTTTATTTTGTTTTGTTTTGCTTGAAGACTAGCAAAACTTAAGTTCGGGGGTGTGATCTCAGCTTAAACGAGGACATTTAAGCCTTTCAATTTATATTTTATGTCGTTTAGTCTTTAATGTAATACGTGTTTTTAGTAGTATTTTTGTGCAGCAATAGGTACAAAAATTAAATGGCAAAGATGGGCTAAAAGTGGAAAATATTGGAAAAGAAGCCGAGATCACACATTGGACAAGAACGTCCGAACGTGGATCACCAGCGTCCCGAAGCTCAAAGCATGAAAAGCCACTGGACAAAAATGTCCAGACGTGAGACATTAACGTCTGGGCGCTCGAGCGATGGACAAACTCTCTGGACAAATGTCCGGATGTGACTCACCAGCATCCGAACGTTCTGCGACAATTTCAGAATTCGTTTTAATTTCATATCTTGCGATCTTTTGAGGGGGTATAAAAGAAGGAGTTAAAATTCATTTAGGGCATTCATAAACTGAGGGAGACCCCGGGATGACTAGGTTTACGACGGTGATGAAGAATACAATTTTAATGGCGCTCCCATCCGAATCGACATCATCTCTCCCGTTGATGAACGACTAGGTTTTTTCATCTAGGGTTGTGATGAAACCCTAACTTCTGTAATGTAGTTTTTTTTTTCAGTTTTATAAGTTTTTTCTTTCAGATCATTGATTGTGTTACATTTTTGTGTTGATTCTTATGTTTTAAGAATGGTTTCTAAGTTTCTCTATCTTTTGATCATTATTCTTTTATGTGATTTGAATAATGAGAAGTTATACAATATTTTTTTTTTGTATTAATGAATGTATATTGAGATAGAATATGCTAAGAAAAAGACGAGTTGTGCCATGATCTGGTTCTGGACAACTCGTGCGAAATTAGATATTTTATGCCGGTCAACATTCATCTGAGCCCTCTTGATAGCATCATTAGGGCTTGTAGCCTTAATGATGCTTTGAATGATCCATTTGAAAATTTTTAAAATGAATATAAAACCTACGAGTACAAGGTTAGGGTGGATTCAAAAACCCTAGGTATCTTTTAGTTAGAATTCCATTTCGATTGGTTTCAGTAGATTAATCAACCTTTCAAATTGATGCATTCTTCTTTTGAATTAATTGAAGAATGAATTAAAAATTAAATAGTTGGGCTTTATTGTCCCTGTGAAACGGTATCCGGTCTGAACCATTATTCTACGGAGTAGTCATTTTTACTCGGTTCAATTAAATATTATTTTTGATCATATAAATGACGGATCAAATGTACAATTCACATAGAGAGGAGTCAAGGGATTAGGGAAGAGGAAAGGGGTGGAGGGGGGGAGGAGGAAAGGGAAGTAAATACCCCAGTTCACCGCCGTCGTTGTGACTCACCCCAGCACTATCGCCATCGCCATCGCCATCGCCATCGCGGCGTCGTCTCTTCCTCTTTTCATTTGCTCTGCTACGGTGGCTGCTAGCCTGTCACCTGCGTCATTCGCGTCTCTCCGTTGCATGGTTCGCATCTCGCTGTCATGTCGTTCCCGTCTCACTGTCACGTCTCACTATCGTTAGGTACTTAGGTTTTTTCAGTCTTCAATCTTCTACCAGAAGTGAGAGACAACTGGGAGAGTCTATCTCACTATCTTAATATCTCTTATTCGAAACCCCACGTTCTCTCTTCACTTTCAGTCTTCTCCTAAATTCCTCATCTTCTTTTTGCCCATCTTGTTATTTTGATTTTGGTTTTTACTGTTCTGGCATTTTAATGTGATTTGAAACAAATTGCACGGTTCGAGTGAATAGCTAACAGTTCGATTGGTTGGAAGGTTTAACCGTGGTTTTGATCAATTTTTGTAATTTCATCGATTTTATTTCTTGAACAGATTAATGGGTTAATTTGGACCGTTTTGCCGACCAATTGACGGTTCGATTGGTTGAACCGGATGGTTCGGTTCAGTTCTAAAAACCATGGTGTAGAATACTGTAATGTTGCATAATTAGCCCACTAATTTGGCCTATCTCAGTTAATCATTCTATCTTCTTATCAATCTTTTTAACTCCTCATTTGTGGGGAGGCCCGTAACTGATTTGGATGAAATCAAATTTTGAAGGAACCAAGCTGCTAGTCTACTAGACACATTCTATTTCCTCCCTTTCAGCATGACGCCTGATGCCACTTCTAAATTCCTCTTTTGGTAGCGGGTGTATATCACCAGTACTTTCTCCTTTAGTGGAGAAGAAATCTTAATGCAGATATCCCCTCGTTGCCAACTTGTGGCTGTGAGTAGAAAAATAGTTGAAGCGACTGTGGTAGCATAACATAAATAGCCTTCTCCCTTGTGTGCTCCCACTAAGAAACGAATATGTATTCTTTCCTGATCTGTAATTATGGACTATACTGAAGAACCAAGGATAATAATTAAATTGACTTCTAAAAAAATTAAGAAATTACATATCAGCACCCTGTGATATATTTCTAATTTTTTTAATTGTAATTAATTCTACAAAATAATTACAACTGCACTCCAATTTAATTATCTCAGATCATTACGATAAGAGTCCTTTGTTTGCTGAGTTATATAGCGAATAATATGATTCTCCGTGCTAAGTTTTCAATACCCGCTTAGTGAAATTTAATTTCACTAACATCTACAATCCTTGATTACCAAATTCAACTTATTTGATATACTATCGGATTAAATTTATAATTCACTGATCAAGTTTACTGGCAGTAACAAAACTTGTAAATCTATCAAGGAGGTATTAGAATCCAGAATAATTCTAGACACGAATTCATCCAAAATATAACACTGATCATATTCTAATATTTATTACTCAAATTACAGGGTCTATCGAAATAATAAGATTGAATCTCGTCCGTAAGTAATTCAATGTAATAAAATATTAAAAATCTATATTTTTGGGGATTAAGAATCTATAAGCCCTCAAGCAAACTGTGAAATTGTATAAGTCCAATCATGTCAGTATATGGACTTTAATTTCATCTTTGGTTCTGTACAATACATTCCTGGTATACCAAACACAATCTCCCTTGAATTATTGAACAAATTCTTGTGATTAAGATAAACTACTCAAAGTGTACTCGCAGCTATATCGATAGGATGTCAATCCTATCTAGGCTGTGAACTAATTAATTATACAAGAACTAAACTTTTGATCTTCTATAAGTAAGTCAAGCTCTACTTACCATAATTTTTACTGTGTATAATTACCAACATTCTGCATATTAATTATAAATAATTAAAATATATTTTCTACAAATACGGATATAAATAAGCTGAGATAATTCATTATATTATAAAAAAATAATATAAAATATTTGACACTGACTTTATATAAAATCCCCAACAATTGTCCATTTTCTATTAAAGTTATATGGCCATATATATCAAACTTAGATCCTCTACATGACTATAGAAAGTTTTAGCCGTTACGCTCTTCGTAAAAGGGTCTGTCAGGTTATCTGCTGATGCAATCTTAGTCATAACCACATCACCTCTCTGATTGATCTCTCGAATCAGGTGATAGTTACTGGATCCTTATCTGACTGAAAATTTAAGTCAGTGTATGCAGTGGGTATAAGACTCTCAACCTGGTAAACTAACACATAATCTCCAGTTCTTTTTAGATACTTGATAATGTGTGCTTTACCGCTGTGTAATGTTCTTTGCATGGATTACACTGAAATCTGTTAACCATGTCAATCGGCAAAACAGATATCAGGTCTAGTACATAACATGGAATACATATGGCTTTCGACTGCCAAATCATAAAGAATGCTCTTCATACTTTCTATCTGATCAGGTGTTTTAGGACACTGATCTTTAGATAGACAGATTCCATACCTGAAAGGAAGAAATCATTTCTTAGAATCTTGAATGCTAAATCTGGCGAGAACATTATCGATACAAAGTTATTAGGATAAATCTAACATCTTTTTATCCCAATCTCGCATAAGCTTGATTATGCCTTTTGGGTTGACCAATTCCCCAACAACATTCATGGACATGATGAACCGAGTGTTTAAGCCACAGTTGGATTATTTTGTTGTCGTGTTCATCGACGATATTCTGATCTGTTCCAAGAGCAAGGAGGAGCACAAGAAGCATTTGAGGGAAGTCTTACAAACTCTTAGGGAGAAGAAGTTGTATGCAAAATTTAGCAAATGCGAGTTCTGGCTGGACAGTGTGTCCTTTCTTGGACATGTTATTGGCAAGGATGACATATCTGCTGATAGCAGCAAGATCGAGACGATTGTCGACTAGTAGTAACCGACGTCAATAATCGAGATACGTAGTTTCTTAGGACTGCCGGGCTATTATTGACGGTTCGTAGAAGGGTTTTATCGCCTTGCTCTACCATTTACCAATCTCACTCGGAAAGGAGTAAAGTTTGAATGGACAGACAAGTGCGAGCACAATTTCTAAGTGCTCAAGAAGAGGTTAACTTCAGCACCGATTTTAGCTCTATCAACTGAAGGAGGGAATTTTGTAATATATAGTGATGCATCGCACCAGGATTTGGGTTTTGTCTTGATACAACACAGAAAAGTGATAGCGTATGCTTCTCGACAGTTGAAGGTTCACGAGAAAAACTACCCTACTCACGACTTGGACTTGGCAGCCATTATTTTCGCACTGAAGATATGTCGGAACTATCTTTATGGGAAATCCTGTGAGATCTATACTGACCACAAGAGTCTGAAGTATATCTTCACGCAGAAGAAGCTCAATTTGAGGCAAAGGAGATGGCTCGAGTTGTTGAAAGACTACGATGTGGAGATACTCTACCACGAAGGAAAAGCAAACGTAGTGGCTGATGCTTTAAGCAGGAAGTCTTTGGGAGGTAGCTTGACATCTTTAACAGTTCAACCCCATTTGTTGGGAAACTTG
>JAUTBS010185272.1:0-11901 GCA_032361285.1 Aequorea victoria | reverse complement strand
GATTAAAAAGATCTCAACCATTAAAATTAACACATATGACAAATGTCCCATCAATTGCTCTAATTTATTATATAGATTATTATTTTGTTAATTTATTAAATATTCAATATTTTATCCTTAATTGATTAGTTAAATATTGAACTATATATATATATATATAATTCTTTGGGTTTCTTTTGTTAAGAATATCAACATTCCTTATTTGTTCTTTTTTTTAATATAAAAATTTCATCATATCCAATTTTAATAATGTAAAAATTAAGAGATTGACATTTTTAATAAACATGAAACTGTAGATTAGTACTTATTCATAAGTGCTTTAATAGCAAATCATAACGTTGGTGAGAGAAGAAAAAAAATAAAAAAGAGAGAGAAAGTTAATTTATGTTTTGGAAATATAAATATTATTTAAATTTAATGTAAATAATAAAAATTATATAATTTTAAAAGTTAAAAATACAATCTAACTCTCTATTTTATTTCCTCTTCTCATGTTTATTATTTATCTTTTCTCTATATAATCTCACATATTTTATTTTTATTCTTTATTTATTTAAGAAATATTAAATTAAAATAAAATTTATTGAATTGTAACTTTTAAAATAGGATTTAACATTAAATAAGTTTAAAAATGAGACATTTCGGCGAATGACGCTATTTTGATTGGTTGGTAAAACACTATTGTAAATGTAATTGAAGATTTTATTGTTTTTATTTTGTTTGGTTATTTTAGTTCGAGTCTTGATTATGAAAATTTAAACTTTTGGTAGCAATCATTTTTAACTTTTTTATATGCACATAAAATTAGCTATGGTGTGTATTTAGTTAGTTCTTTTAACTTTTAATTATTTTAATATTTGTTTTGATTATAACAATTTTTAATTTAGTTATATAGTTATTAAGTATGATTTTTAATTATATCTTCTAAGCTCATGTGCGAGCAAGAAAACTCACAGTGTTTGTATGAATTAAGTATGATCGAATCAGACTTGGATTCGCTACTTATATGGTTGGTCGGTCATGTAGTAGAAGAACAAGGTTACTGTCCGGTGGGTTATTCTCACCGAAATTCCTCCCCGATGGCGAAGTTTGCACAGGAAAGCTTAACTTAAATAGAAACGAACTGTAATCAATTCTCCAGAGAGTAAACTATTGAGTAAAATTTTACACACCTGATTTGTAGAAGAACTTTTATATTTATGAACAAGATTGATGCCTTAAGGGAACAGATTATCCTTATCATGATGTCATTATCTCTATTGTTCCTCTATCCCAGGCTGAGTCTAGCTCTGTCCAGGTAGAGCAGCCATAATGGTGATGAGAATCTTATGTCTATTAACTACACATTGAATGCCACTCAGAGAGATCTGATTGTATCCTGATGCGCATTTAATGCTCATTGATTGCGCATTAAATGCCTGAGTGTCAGCATTTGCTCATCATTCAGGTTGTCACAATTAATCTTTAGTGTTCGGCCTCGCCTACGAGCACCTCGTGCTCGGCCTCGTGAGCGAGAATTGAATGTTTGGCCCACATGTGCTCGTGACACGCCGTGCTCGGCCTCGTGAACGAGCATTGAATGTTCGGCACCTGTCGACATGCCATTTCCCCTTACTTCTTTCTTTTCCCGACCCGATTCATATCTTATGGCCTGGGTCATGTCGAGGGGGTTGGACTTTCGTTAAGCCAGACCCCTTCATTTGCCCCTAACTCTCATGCTTCGGCACGGAGTACGGGAGTTGTTCGTTTTGAAAAAGAATGTTCGACCTTTGTTCCGAAATGCCGAGGTAATTTATGCTTTGTGCCTTTCGCTCGGCCGTGGTCCTCGGAACCGAACCGAAGTTCATTAAGTATAAATCTGGATGAATTTTAAGCTATCATATCAGTGTCTGAATCATCTACATGTCATCTTTGTATTCGCTCATTGATGACGTGCGTGCGCTGCTCGAGGCACCGCATGCGGCGATTCGTACTTTGATGTTACCATTGGGCATTAATTACCCTTCTGAATGACGAAGCTCGGCCTTCGGGATTGATGATCTGCCACAGGTCATGTCTGCTCGTCCATAGCTGTCCTCACAGGATTTAAACTCTGTTCGGCTGATTTACGTCTTTTCGCCTCCAAAATGCCTCTTGGGCTGCCGATGTGACCTCTGGACTTCTTTCGTGCCTCTATAAATAACCTCCATTCATCTGTGTTTTTTTTCCTTTGTGAATTCTCTGCCAAAACTCTGCTAAAAATTACCTTGACTTTGCCCAGAAATATTTGCTCAAAACCTGGTCAAGAACTTCCTACTCCTTGTTATCTCTACTGCCATCTCTTACCTGCCTATATTCTACCTCTCCTTTTACTTATTTCCTACCCTCTTAGAGTTCGTGGCCCGTTCGTGCTGTTCATCATCGTTGTTGGTTCTTTTTCCCTACGCTCGTCTTCATCGTCTCTGCGTCTCTCTACTCAGTGAGTTCACTGCCTTTTCTCGGTTTTTGTTCGTCTCTTGTCATTGGTTCTGGGTTTTGGAGCCTCTCTAGGTGTCCCCCAAATTTTTCTTGGTTCCCTTATTCCTTTTCATCTTAGTTTCAAGCCAGTAGCTCGGTCAATGGATAAGTTTAAGTATATATGTGCCACTCCCGAAGCTTTAAGAATTTTTAGGAGGGAATACAACATCCCTCCATCGGTCATTATAACGCTTTTTGAGTCTGGTGACCCCCATGCTGTCAAGCATAGATAATGTCCCTTCCCCCTTGTCTTGGTAGTTGAGGGCGGTGTTAGGTTTCCCCTTGACCTTTTTCTCAGGGAGACCTTGGTCGTACTTCGGCTAAACCCCTTTCAATTATCAATTATTTTTTTCTACATTCTTAACTCGATCATCGAACTGAATTGCCGTCATAACATTAGTTTCGGCCTCCCTGAGCTATTCGACCTATATTCCGAGTCTTCAAACAATGAAGGCACTACCTACTACCTGCGGTCCAGGGACAAATGTGTTAACTAAACGGTGACCCCAGATGAGGGTGAATAGAGTTTTTTTTAAATACTTAGAGTTTTAAAGCAATAATTAAAACTGAATTAAACTAGCAACCTATAGATGCATATACAAGCAATAGATTGAGGATAGAGTTAGAGAGCGATACCAAGGTTTATAGTGGTTTGGCCATCCAAGACTACATCTACTCCTCAAGCACGTCTTGAGAATTTCTCCGTTATGGACAAAATACTTACGGGCGTGCTCCAAACCTTTACAAGATCTACACAGCTGCGTTTCGAAGCTTTCAGCGCTTCTAGCACTTGTGATCTTTTACAGAAGATGTTCCAAGCTATGTTACCAAAGCTCACAATTTCTAGTACTTGGGTTCTTCCCCTTTGTGTGCTACACCACACACAAAGATCAGTAACAGGTGACTCATATCTACTTTTGTAGAATGATGTAAAGTATGTTGATATCAAAACATCAAGTATC
The DNA here is from genome assembly GCA_032361285.1 of Aequorea victoria. Classification (NCBI taxonomy): domain Eukaryota; kingdom Metazoa; phylum Cnidaria; class Hydrozoa; order Leptothecata; family Aequoreidae; genus Aequorea; species Aequorea victoria. Next base: position 8,443 of record JAUTBS010185272.1, on the reverse strand, counting down.
AGATCTCTCTTATCAGAGCAGATGTTTACAATGATTACGAAAAAAAAATAGTCAAAAATAGAGTGATGAATAGATTTGCTGGAATGACTTTCTTTTGGATTTTTGCAAAAATTCTCACGAACTGATTGTAATGTAAATGATATCTCTTTGATGATTTTCGTATCAGACTGAGAGTGAGTGTATGAGAATGATGAATTTTTCGTTGTGTATATTGAATTCTTAATTCTGAATGATGTGATCAACGATAGTTCTTTTTATAGCCACAGTAAAGTAGCCGTTACTGCTGAATCACGATCTGATCTTCTTCTATAAATCAAGCTGATTGATTGTTGATTTTATTTTATTTGATTTGATCTAATTTTTATTTTGAATTTTGATCCTCAAAGAGCCATTGTGATTCAAAACTTCTTTCTGAATTAGCGCTAGAACTTCCATCTGTACTTCGCATCAAATCCCCGAATATTCGTAGCACACTATTTCCTTAATTTGTTCATTGAATCTTGTTGATCTGATTTGAAATGTTTTGGAATCTTTTTGTATACCAAAATCGATCATATGTGAATACTCGTGACATGCCGTGCTCGGCCTCGTGAACGAGCATTGAATGTTCGGCACCTATCGATATGCTATTTCCCCTTACTTCTTTCTTTACCTGACCCGATCCATATCTTATGGCCCAGGTCATGTCGAGGGGGTTGGACTTTCGTTAAACCAGACCCCTTCATTTTCCCCCCAACTCTCGTGCTTCGGCACGGAGTACGGGAGTTGTTCGTTTTAAAAAAGAATGTTCGATCTTTGTTCCAAAATATCGAGGTAATTTATGCTTTGTGCCTTTCGCTCGGCCGTGGTCCTCAGAACCAAGTTGAAGTTCATTAAGTAAATCTGGACAAATTTTAAGCTGTCATATCAGTGTCTCAATCATCCATGTATCATCTTTGTATTCGCTCGTTGATGACGTGTGTGCGCTGCTCGAGGCGCCACAGGCGACGAATATTTTGTCAGGGTAAGACTTTCTCCTTTCTTCTTCTTGTATTATCTTTCTGTTTGTGTTATCAAATGAATAACTGATCTGGGTATGTTTTGATGCAGGGGATACAACCTGTCTACTCCTTCACTGAAAAATAGGACCACCTTTAGTCCACAGCAAGGAGGGTGGTGCGTGACCTCGTGAACAATATCCTGGAGGCTGAGAAAGCTCTACTCGTCCTCCAGGTAGAAATTCTCCAGGCCCAGGCGTCTGCCTCGGTAATTAAGATGTAGAAGCTAAAGGCGAAGCTTGAAGAGGCTGAAAAGTAGCTAGAGGCCAGTCGACTTGCCTAAGCGAAGATCGAAGCCGCTCGACAGGAGCGCAATGACCATATGTGGTAGGTCGATTGGAACGAGGCAGTGCAAACCAATCTGGCGTAAGTGCTGAAGATCAAGTCTGCGGTCTAGTACTCGGGCTACAAGACTGCCCTGTCAAAGGCCGAGATCCCACTGGAGTTCCCAATTTGAACTGCAACTCTAGAGGACCCGTACACCGATCTTCCTATCCCTCTGGGCGAGCTGACGTCGCTCGAGACTCCTACCGATGCTCCCGCCGAAGCTGCTGGCCTTGAGCCAATCGACGAGGGGTATCAGGCCGAAGTAATCGAGTTGTAATTCCCCATTTTTTTGCTCTTAACTTTTATTTTGGCGTCGGTCTATGTCCTTACTATAAAGACCGATGTATTATTTTGTAAGCCTTTGGGCATTTTTTTTTACGAATGCAATGTCCATTTTCATATGCCTTGCACTTTTCATATTGTTATTGTCTTGTTTGAATGTTTGAACTTGTCAGCTGCGAGGTCGAAATAATTCCCGAGAATTGTACAAAACACCTTTGGACATAGCATTCAATCAATACAAGGCATATCGCTGAAAGAATCCCATTTTATTATAGTATGCGACCGAATTACATTTTAATGGTAGAAAAGCGCAAATTAGCCCTATTCCAAGGTCGAGGGACGGCTCTACCATTGCTATCTTCTAAATTATAAGCTCTTGTACCGGCGATTGACCATACTGTATACAGTCCTTCCCAATTCGCGCCCAGCTTTCCATTTGTGGGTGCTTTTGTGTTGCCCATCACCTTCTTGAGAACAAGATCTCCAGGACCAAATAGTCGAGGCTTCACCTTCTTGTTGTATTCCTTGGCCATTTCATGTTGATATGCCTGTATCCCGATCAGGGCAATCTCCCGACGCTCTTTAATTAAATCCAAGGCCCTGGAGAGGATCTCATCATTGCCTTCCGGGATAAATGAGTCAGTCCTCATGGTAAGAAGATCGATTTCCAATGGAATTATTATCTCGGTTCCATAGGCCATTGAATAGGGTGTTTCCCCAGTTGCACGATGAGGTGTAGTTCGGTATGCCTAGAAGATATTGGCAAGTTCATCAACCCATTTTCCCTTCGCCTTTTCCTGCCGTTTCTTTATCCCATCCAATATAGTCTTATTAAAGGCTTTGACCTGACCGTTGCATTGTGGATAGGGCAGAGTTGAATTGTAAATGTACTCGTCCAGTTCTATCAAGAATGTCTGAAATATCCTTCCATCAAACTTGGTCCCGTTGTCCGAGACAAGAGCTCTCGGACTACCAAATCTTATGATAATGTTCTTCCAAATGAACTTCTTCACATCGGCCTCTCTGATATTGGCCAAGGGCTTTGCCTCGATTCATTTTGTGAAGTAATCTGTGGCCGTTATAATGAATCATCTGTTATTCACAGCCCTAGGTAGGGGACCGATGATGTATAGGCCCCATTGAGCAAAGGGCCAAGGGCTTATGAGAGGCGAGAGCTCCCCAGTTGGCTGTTGTATAAGAGAAGCAAATTTCTGACACTTCTCACACTTTTTGACATACTATTTGGCATCCTTCTGCATATACGACAATCAATATTCCTTCGTAGATCTCAAATAGCAAATCTTCCACCAAACTTGGATGTACACACAAGAGATATGATCCGGTGAACGATCTTCGATATAGTTTGTCTGTTGGTGAGAGCTAGAATCGGGAGGCTTTTAGTCTTATCTTGTGTGCCTCCTTTTTGTCAGCAGGTAGCTGATCAGTTTTAATGAAGGACACAATATGGTCCATCCAGCTCGGGCTTAGCTCGGTAGGGAGAACCTTGACTCGACCATGATCTTGCTCAATGCTCGATTGGGACAAAAAGTCAACGGTAGTTACCCTTGGATTTCCAAAAGCCAATGCCGAGGCAAGAGTTGCTAGAGTGTCTGCATGGCTATTCAGATCTCGACCTATCTACTTTATATCAAATACTTTGAAGGTTTCAAGCTCTTTCTTGGCCTTTGCCAAGTATTTGGACATCCTTCCATCTCGGGCCTCATAAAGCCTAAGTAACTGGTTTACAACCAGTTGAGAATCATTGTATACTGCTATCTTGGCCACGTACAGTCCCTTTGCCGCTCGTAGGCCAGCCAGAAGAGCTTCATATTCAGCCTCATTGCTAGAGGCATAGAAATCAAGTTTTAAGGATTGTTATAGCACGATCTAATCTGGAAAAGTGAGTATAATTCCAGCTCCTGCCCCCTTCCATTTAACGCTCCGTCTACCTAAAGCTTCGTCTGTAAGTCTTTGCTCAATGTCTGTGAACCCCATCTCATTCCCCCTAACTTGGTTGGGGACTTGTCGCCTGTTGAGCTAGATGCATTGAGTTCGGCAACTGAGCTCGGTGCCGAGGAAGGAGCAAACTCGGTGAGAAAATCTGCCAAGACCTGGATTTTGATAACAGTCCTAGGCTCATACATAATATGATGCTCACCAAGCTCGACGGCCCATCGGGATATCCGTCCTACGAGGTCTGCTTTCCTGAGAAGAGCTTTCAACGGGTATTCAGTTAGGACCGTTATGGGATGAGCTTGGAAGTAGTGTATCCGTTCCCGTGATGCTACGATCAGAGCATATGTTAGATTTTCTAGGGGAAGATATCTTATCTCAGTCTCGGAGAGAGTCTTCCTGACGTAATGAACCGGCTGATGGCTGCGATCAGTATTGCGTACGAGAACACCGCTCACCGTATGTGAGGATATGGCGAGATATAGTTAAAGAACCTCCCTTAGCATAGGGGTGGATATAAGCGATGGTTCTGCAAGATATTTTCCCAAGGCCTCAAGGGCTTGATCGACTTCTTCGGTATAGAGAAATCATGCGTGCTTTTTCAGAATTTGGAAGAATGGGCGATATTTTTCTGAGGATCAACTAATGAATCAATTCAAGGCTGCAGCTATCCCTGTCAGCTTTTGTACCTCTTTGACCGAGGTGGGCCTCTTCACAGCTTGAAGTGCGCTGATCTGATCTAAGTTTGCCTCTATTTCACGGTGGGTGAGCATGAAATTGAGGAATTTACCCGAGCTGACGCTAAAAGCGCATTTGGAGGCGTTCAACTACAGCTTGTGCTATTTCAGGATATTAAACACGACTTGTAGGTCTGCCAAATGATTGTCCTGTGCCTTGGTCTTGACGACCATGTCATCAATGTAGACCTCTATTGTTCAGCCCATTAGATGGCCGAACATCTTTGTGACTATCAACTGATAAGTTGCCCCAACATTCTTCAATTCGAAGGGCATGACTGTATAACAATATGTCCCCCTGGGGGTAATGAAAGTGGTTTTCTCCTGATCGGGCCCGAACATCGCAATCTGGTGATATTTTCGATAGGCGTTAAGGAAACTCATCTGCGTGTGCCCCGCTATGGAATCCACCAGCTGGTCTATCTTGAGAAGAGGAAAGATGTTTTTTGGACAAGCTTTATTCAGATTAGTGAAGTCTACACATACCCTCCACTGTCCCATTTTCTTCTTTATTACCACCGTGTTTGATAGCTAGTCGTTGTGCGGGTGTTGAACCTTGTCTGAATCTTTCTCTGTAAAGGCAATCTCGGTCCTTCGGCTGCTGGATCTCAGCCTCTTCACCACTATTTGCACGGCCATCACTGCTCGGTGGTGCCGAGCTTTCTGGACTTGGCCTCTGAGGCCATTTCTCTGGTTGTGGTCCATTAGCCCATGGATCACAGAGATGTCTCCCCTGTTTGGAACAATCAAATGAGCCTTTCGTTCTCTCCGGTTGGTGCTGTCGGACCTTGCATGGCTTCATCTATCGATATACTCCTTAAGATGTTCATGGCACACTAAATCCTCCAAATGCATTTTGTAGGCATAATAGTCCTCTGTTTGGTGCCCCATTTTCTTATGGTAGGAGCATCTTATCTTGACTCCAACCCGAATTGCTGCTTGAACGGAAGCTTCTGACATTTTTGGAGGCCATTAGAAGTAAGGTATCTCCCTAATCTTGGGGAGCATCCTATAGATAGGCTCCTTGAATATGGTGTTAAAGACCACCCTTGTGCTTCTATAGCCAGTGTCGTGCCTATTTGGACAGAAATAGTCCGTTCGTCCTGTATTCCCTCTCGAACGTTTCGAATGGCCTTCGATAATTCGAGCACTTGACCTCTCTTGGGGCCTGATCCCACCCGTCTAGATCGGTTATCCCCGCATCCTCCTCCTTCAGGACGTACTGCTTCACCTTCCTCACTAACTCTATAATTGTTTTGGAGGGTTCCATCGTCAGAGCACCCCTAAGCTCACTCCTTGGGGTAAGCCCCAAGCGGAATGTAGCTATTGCCATTTTCTCACTACACTGATCAACCTCGTTGTATATCTCTTAGTATTTACTAGCGTATGCTCGCAAGGATTCCCTTTTGCCCCTCTTTAGGGCCAAAAGAGTGTCGATGTCCCTGGGGACTTTGGTACAGGTTATAAACCATGTTACGAAGACCATGACCGATTCTCTCCAACTGTCAATGGAAGATGTCGATAATTTTCTAAACCATCTTAAGCCAGTTTCTCCTAAGCTGGACGAACAAACCTTGCACATGAGGGAGTCATTACTGCTCTATAATGTCATCATCTACCTGTAGTGGCTGATATGTGCATTCTGGTCCATCTTTGCATCGTAAGAGTTGAATTTTGGAAGGAAGAACCCTTTTTAGGTTATCAAGGACTCAATTCGAGCTGAAAATAGAGTGGAGAGAAACATACCCAGAATTGTGTTCGACCGTATTATCGGGTTGGCCATGATAGATCCTTGGTCGCTCGATCTAGGGACTTTTCCGATCATTCTACTTAGCCGAGGAGCTGTGTCAGCTAAGCTCCATGAGTGGTGAGTTTTCTCCACTTTAGTCATTTTTTCTTTAGGTTTCACCATTTGGGAGCTATGTTCCCGCCGAGATGAGCGAGTAATAGACTGCTCTTTGGTTCTCTATTGTGATGAGGGGAAATAGCTGCTCTCCCCGGTACTAGCTCTCTTGCCCCTAGGAAGCCGTGGGGCCACCTTTTCCTTTTGTGTCATCTTGCTTGGCCGAGATAGCCTTGGAGCTAATTTTTTCTTTTATTTCTCCTAGCTTATGCGAAGGACGAGGCTCTTCCTTGGTGAAGGAGGGGACCAAACTTTGCTATGAGTAGGGTCGTGCCTACTGGTGGTGGCGTCCTCTAGTGGGCCCTTTTCTGTTTAGTGCAGCAACAAGGCTTCCTTTAACTCGGCAATTTTATTTCTCATTTGGATGAAGGCGGCCTCCTGGTTAAACCTCTCCTCAAGGCATATAGGTGTTTGTTGTTTGGGCCCCTTGCCTTATTGTTTGGTCATTTTTTTGGTTGAAATCTTGTCTACGAGACTACGCTCATGATTGGACCGATCATCTCCTTCCGAACATGTTTTGGATGGGGATGCCATGAGATAGGATCAAGCTTATCTAGTTGACGACACTTTCCATAGACGGCGCCAAATGTGCGAGCAGGTATGATCGAATCAGACTTGGATCCACTCCTTATATGGTTGATCGACCCTGTAGTAGAAGAACAATGTTACTGTCCGATGGGGTATTCTCACCGAAATTCCTCTCCGATGGCGAAGTTAGCATAGAAAAGCTTAACTTAAATAGAAACAGACTGTAATCAATTCTCTAAAGAGTAAAGTATTGAGAGAGTAAAATTTCACACACATGGTGTAAAACCCGATAAATTACTTAATTTTAAAGTTTATTATTAAATAATTAAATTGGTTAATTAAGAATTATTAATTAAATTAAATTAACTAATTGAGACGTGATCAAATCAAGTGATAAAATTAGTTAATTAAAATAAACTAAATTACAAATAAAAACAATTAGGATAATGATTATTTCAAATATTTAATTAACAAAATAAATTAATTCGTTAACATTAATTAAAAATTGAAAATTCAGGAAATTTAATTATTTAATACTTATATTCAGAATTTGTAAAGAATGAAATTAAATATGGTAGTAGAATTATAATTACGAAAGTTCAGGTTTTGTAAAGATAAATAGCAGAATTTGATTTTTGAAATTGAAAAATTGGTTGATGGTTGAGATTTTATGGGATAACCTTCCTAAAGTTTCTCCTAATAACTCTTCCTCATCCCTCTTTAATTTCTGACCCTCTCTCTCCCCCTCACGTACTCTCTTTTTCTCTTTCATCATTCTATCTCTCTCTCTCAAACCCTCCATGTACATCCTTCTCCCAAACTCCCCAAACCAGAGAACCAGCAACATCACTTGCCACCTGCACCACCGGACCACCGTCGAGCCACCACCGTCAAGTGCCACCATCGTCGAATTCATCGTCTTTAATTCGGTTGGTTCCTTTCTCTCTCCTCTGTTCTGATTTTTGTATTCAAGAACATAAATATATTCAATGTATATGTATATAGATGTAGAGAGAACATATTGTATATACACAACAATAGATTGTTATACATTGATTTAATAGATTTCATATTTAGAATTGAGAATCACACACACCCACATTGGATATACAAAAGGTATATATATATATATATATACATATATATATAACATAAAAATTAAGTTTTATTATTGTTTTGGTTTGAAAAACTCGTTGGAACTATGTTAGATAAATTTTTATGCATAAATATGTAATCTTTGATGAAAAGGATCAAAAACAAACTAAAAAATTGCATTTTACAGAAACCTGTTTGGGTCTCTGTCGACGTTCCGTCCGGATGGAACTCACCACCGTCCGGACGGCGCTCGTTCCTGTGGACGATGAACTCTCGGGAGTTCTCCGTCCGGACGGAACTCGTCCGGCATCTGGACGGAGGGACCCTGTGACCGAAACCCTCCTCTGTTGTTGGCCGTTCGGACAGAGATATGTTGAGGACTTATATCTCATTGTTATTCACAGTTTAGGACCTGTTTGTTTGGACTTAAATGTTAACTAAGTTATTAGATGATAATGTACATACTGAAATCATGTTTTTGATAAAGTTAACTTGTTAAAAATATTATCGAAAAATAGATCAATTATGAGTTGTAATTAATTGACAATTAAACTTTACTAAATCAAAAAACTTTATAAATA
>JAUTBS010185271.1:0-18297 GCA_032361285.1 Aequorea victoria | reverse complement strand
TTGCCAAGCGTGTGGTGGGTGAATGTCAAAAATCCATAGATAGTCCCTTTGGCTAATCCGTTCATAGGTTGGAAAAAAAAAACATGCAAAGCATGGTCGTACTTGAGTTTCATCAAACTACCTACGTACCCCATCTGAAGGGATTAGACCAGTGTAATTCTTAGGATAATGCAAGAGATGGAAAGAAATGAGATTAAGCTCTAGTGGTTATCCCACAAAATATGCAAAACTTTTAAGGTCACGGGGACTAAAAACAAAATAAGGCCAGTTTAAGGTCGTGAAGGATCAGAGGATCAATTTAAGGTATTGGCGAGACCGCCTTGAGTCAGTTAAGGGTCATGCTAACATGGACCAAAAAATTAATTTAAGGTCCTGAAAGGACCGCCCATAGTCAGTTTAGGGTCATGCCGACAAGGATCGATTAATCAATTTAGGATCTTGCAGGACCGCCTAGAGCCAGTTTAGGCTCATGTTGACAAGGACCGATAAATCAATTTAAGGTCTTGCGAGACCACCTAGAGTCATTTTAGGATCATGCTAACAAGGACCGATGAATCTATTTAAAGTCTTGAAGGGACCATCTAGAGTCACTTTAGGGTCATACTACTAAAGACCGCTGAATCAATTTAAGGTCTTGCAGGACTACCTAAAGTCAATTTAAGGTCATGCTGACAAGGATTGATGAATCACTTTAAGGTCTTGTGGGACCGCCTAGAGTCAGTTTAGGGTCATGCTGACAAGGATCGATGGATCAATTTAAGGTCTTGCATGACTACCTAGAGTCAATCTAGGGTCATGCTCACAAGGACCGATGAATCACTTTAAGGTCTTGCAGAACCGCCTAGAGTCAGTTTAGGATCATGCTGACAATGACCGATGAATCAATTTAAGGTCTTAAAGGGACCGCCTATAGTCAGTTTAGGATTATGTTGACAAGGACCAGAGAATAAATTTAAGGTCTCGAATGGACCGTCTAAAGTAATTTTAGAGTCATGCTGATAAATACCAAAGGATCAATTTAAGGTCTTAAGAGGACCGCCTAGAATCTGTTTAGGGTCATATTGACAAGGATCGAGGGATCAATTTAAAATCTTAAAAGGACCGCACATAGTTTAGGGTTATGCTGACAAGCACCGAAAAATCAATTTAAGGTCTTATGGGATCGCCTAGAGTAAGTTTAGGATTATGAGGAGGATCGAAAAATCAATTTAAGATCTTGCGGGACCGCATAGAGTTGGTTTAGGGTCATGAGGAGGGCCAAAGTAATCAATTTAAGGTATTGTAAGATCGCCTAGAGTCAGTTTATGGTGATAAAGAGGACCGAATAAATCAATTTAAGGTCTTGCAAGATCGCCTAGAGTCAGTTTAGGGTCATGAGTAGGACCGAAGGATTAAAGATCAGTTTTAAGGTCGTAAAGGGATCGATTTATTCAACTTTTAGGTAATGAGAAGGACCAAAGAGATAAATATCAGTTTTAAGATCGTGAAGGGACTGGTTTATTCAATTTTAGGTCATGAGAATTACTTCAGCGATAAAGATAAGTTTTAAGGTCATGAACGAACCAATTTACTCAATTTTAGGTCGTGAGAAGGACCAATTTACTCAGTTTTAGGTTGTGAAAAAAGTTGATTTATTTAGTTTTAGTTCATGAGAATGAACGAGTCACACAGTTTTAGGTCATGAGAAGGACCAAATGGATAAAGATCAATTTTAATATCGTGAATAGATTGATTTACTCTGTTTTAGGTCATGAGAATGATCGATTTACTTTGTTTTAGGTCATGAGAATGACCGATTTGCTCAATTTTAGGTCATGAGAATGATCGAAGGGATAAAGATCAGTTTTAAGATCATAAATGGACCGATTTACCCAGTTTTAGATCATGAGAAGGATCAAAAAAGGTCTCGAACATGGGAATGAAACTTGATGCATACATCGGTAGCTGAGAAGATGATTAATTTTTCATAATTGATTTTTAATTTTGAAAATTAGCACTTGGAAACAGGGAACAGAAAACTGGGGAGAGGGATGAGTGGCGCGTGTTAGGTGGACATGGCATGCCCAGAACCCAAGGTGGCGCGCGCTACGTCGTGGCATGCACCATTGCTGCTTGATATTCCTAGCGCACGCTATGTTGCAGGTTTCAACAGAAGGGTCTATTTTGCCTATGTTAAATGCGCGTTCACCTTTCTAGTCGTTCACAACTCTCATTCGCAACTCTCTCACTCTCGACTCTCATCTCTTGTCTTTCTTTCTCATCAAAATATCAATAAAAACTCAAGGAAAGGCCAAAGTATCTTTAGGGCATGAACCTAAATCTCAATGAATCTCACAGGGTGGGAATCCTTTGTTGCATCCAGGCATCTTTAGGATTGCTTTCAAGGAGTAAAACACTCTGTCATGTCCAGGTATATTTAGGATCACAAGGTAAAGACTTCAACCATGCCCAGGTATCTTTAGTGTCACGTTCGAAGAGAAAATATCAAAAGGATAAGATTTATGTCACATCCAGGTGTCTTTAGGATTGCTTTCAAAGAATATTAATGACAAGGACTATTGATTCTAGCACCATTCAACCATTTAGCAGTTCTACTACCATTCAAAAGTCCTCAAATTTAGTAGTTCTATCATAATTCAATGTGTTAGCAGTTCTACTGCCATTCAAGTTCCTTTATATGACCACAGTCGCTTTGGTAATGTGGTGACACACCTACCACATTCTGCACATTCTGATTTTAGAAAACCTCTAAAATGTGACAAAAACTAATGATTTTACCACCATTCGAACACATAGCAGTTCTACAGCCATTCAAAGTTCTCAAAATTTAGTGGTTCTACCACCATTCACGTGTTAGAAGTTCTACTGTCATTCAAGTTCCGTCATACGATCTCATTCACTCCAGTAATGTGGTGGCGCACCTGGCACGTTCTGCACATCTTGATTTTTGAAAACCTCTGAAACATGATAAAGACTAGTGATTCTACCACCATTCAAACACGTAGTAGTTTTACTACCATTCAAAGTCCTCAGACTTTAGTTGTTCTACCACCATTCACGTGTTAACAGTTCTACTGCCATTCAAGTCTTATCACACGACTGCAATCGCTCCGGTAATGTGGTGGTGCACCCGTCACGTTATGCATATTTTGGTTTTGAAAATCCTCTAGATCATGACAAAGACTAGTGGTTCTACCACCATTCGAACACGTAGCAGTTCTACTGCCATTCAAAGTTCTCAGACTTTAATATTTTTACCACCATTCACGTGTTAGCAGTTCTACTGCCATTCAAGTCTTTTCATACGACCGCAGTAGCTCCAGTAATGTGGTGGCGCACCCGTCACATTCTGCACATTTTGGTTTTGGAGATTCTTTAGATCATGACAAGGACTAGTGATTCTACCCATTCGAACATGTAGCAGTTCTAACATTCAAAGTCCTCAGACTTTAATGATTCTACCACCATTCATGTGTTAGCAGTTCTATTGCCATTCAAGTCTTGTCATACGATTGTAGTCGCTCCGGTAATGTGGTGGCGCACCCGTCACGTCCTGTACATTCAAGTTTTGGAAATCTATCCATCATTTGAAAACTTTGATTCAGGGCAAAGTGGCAATTCGTCCACAATGCCAGGCATGCATCTCAACCTCAGTCGTTTGGATCTCTTCTATATTGAAAACTTTTATTTAAGGTAAGGTAGGACCTCATCCTCAATGCCTAGTATGTAACTCGACCTCAGTCATTAGGAATCTCTTCCATCTTGAAAAATCTTAGTCACGGCTCGTTCCAAATGCTTTTCTTTGAATACTTTGGGATAACTTCGTGTGGATACTTAGAAACTTCATATGTTAGGCTTGAATGAACACACATATTTTTTTTTGCTATTCTTAGGTTATATTTCACACCTTTTACTCCCATCCCTAGATTACGTTTCACATTTTTCTAGATTATGACTTTTCATTTTTGCCCCTAAGTTACGTATCACGTTTCTCTAGGGTTTAGCTTTTCATTTCTGTTCCTACGTTTACGTTTCACATTTTCCTACGAGTTAACTTTTCATTCTTGTCCCTAGGTTGCGTTTCACATTTTTTAGGTTTTAACTTTTTATTTTTGTTCCTAGGTTGCGTTCCACATTTTCCTAGGTTTTTGAGTTTTCATTCATGTCCCTATGCTACGTTTTACATTTTCCTGGGTTGATGACTTTTAATTTCTATCCATAGGTTGTGTTTTAGATTTTTCTAGGTTTTTTTTTTACTTTTTATTCTTGTTCCTAAGTTGTGTTTTACGTTTTTCTAGATTGATAACTTTTCATTTATGTCTATAGGTTGCGTTTCACATTTTCCTAAATTTTTTACCTTTTATTCATGTCCCTAGGTTGTGTTTCGCATTTTCCTTGGTTGATTGTTGACTAAAGGGTGACCCTAGATGGGGTGAATAGAGTTTTTTAAAAATACTTGTATTTTAAAAATTATTTAAAATAATTAAAAGCTAACAACCTATATATGCAAATAGATATACACAAACAAGATAATAGAGGTAAAGTGTTAGAGAAGGACACCGCATATTTATAGTAGTTTGGCTATTCCAGCCTACATCCACTCCTCAAGCACCTCTTGAGAATTTATCCACTATGGCAAAGCACTTACGGGTGTACTCTAAACCTTTTTACAAGATCCATACAGCTGCATTCCAAAACTCTCAAGCTTCTAGCACTTGTGATCTTTTACGAAGATAATCCAAGCTACGTTCTAAAGCTTTCAAGCTTCTAGTACTTGTGATATTCCCCTTTGTGTGCTACACCACACACAAAGATAAGTAGCGGATGACTCACCCCTATTTTTACAAAAATGATGTAAAGATTTTTGATGTCAGAGCATCAAACAGTAGAACTCTCTCAGTAGAGTGGATGTTTACAATATGCTCACAGATTGAAGAGATAGATACAGAGTAATTACAGTTGCTGGCATGGCCTTTCTTCAATATTGACAGAAATAGAGTTTTTCACAAACTAATGAAGTATGACTGATATCTCTTGGAAGTTTCTTCAAATCAAAATGAGAGTGAGAGTATGAGAATGATGTATTACTCAATGAATTTTAGAGTTTTGAATTTTGTGTTCTGAGTTTTTCGGTCACAGAGCACTTCTTTTTATAGCTTCAGAAAAATAACCATTGAGCCTGTTTGAATATTACGATCTGGTTCTTCCTGAAATTAAATGACGATTTGATTTGATCTGATGTGATTTGTAATCACCCTTAAATGTAGATCCGATCCTCAGAGAGCCATTACATTTCAAAATACTTTTCTGAAATCGCACTGGAACTTCCATCTATTCTTCACAACAAATCTTCGAAATCTTGTAATAGTATAATCCTCGATTTGTGCAGAGATTTTTTAGTGATCTGATCTTGAACTAATTTGAAATCATTTTCATAATTAAAGTTGATCCATTTTAATTCAAAATTGATCCTAAAATCACGCTGTAGATCAAACTGAACATCATGCGATTCGCGCTCTGCGATTTCCTTAAATTGCGCCCTTGGGTTGACTCACCAAGAGTTGGGTCGACTCAAGTTCCTTCAATCACAGATTCTTTTTTCTATGTTGACTCATGTAGAATGTGTGTCAACCCATGTTCCTTAAATCACAAATTTTTGTCGACTCATGATTAATGTGTATGACTCTGAATCCTTACTCTTCGGGATCTTCGGCTGTGTGTCAACTCATGCTGAGGTTGCGTCGACTCACTAGGGAATTTTTGCTTTGGGTTGACTCATGATCAAGTTTTTTCAACTCATGCTGATGAGGTCTCAGTTTCTTTCTCAGGCCTTCACTTGTGTCGACTCATGTGGAGCTTATGTCGACTCATGACTGCCTTGTGTCGACTCAAGTTCGTTGCAGAGGAAAGTCCAGAAAGTGGAATGATTTAGGTCAACTCATAATACCTTTGGGTTGACTCATGTTCATCTGTTACACAAAGTATAGAGAGCTCATATATTTAGATTGACTCATAGTGGTCTTTGTGTCGACTCAAAATCGTCTGCTAGCCAATGTACCGAGAGCTAACACATTTGTGTCGACTCAGAAGTTCTTTGTGTCGACTCAGAAGTCTGAATCTTTCTGAATTGTTCTGCTTTGATTCTGAGCTTTATACCTTGTTTGGGAACTGATTTAATGATTCCTGAAACAACTTAACAGCTCGTTAAATATATGGTCAAGTGTTAACTGTTCATAAGCATTTAACTTCATTTGAACAATTTGATTTATATGTAAAAAGATATGTTTTACAAAAATATTTAATGTTTATTAAGACTTTGTTTGTTATCATTAAAATCAATAATCACATTATAAAATATTGGGGCTAATATTGATGACTTTTCATTTCTGTCCCTAAATTGCATTTTACATTTTCCTAGGTTTTTTACTTTTTATTCATATCTCTAGGTTGCATTTTATGCTTTTCTAGGTTGATGACTTTTCATTAGCGTTGACGTCGTATGCGATGCGTCGAGGAATCTGTCAGGGTTTTGGAGTGGTATGTGGTAACTCAATCCCGCAAACCTCTTTTAGAGGTGAAAGATGATCTTGAGAGCAGAGCATAGTGACTGTCATATGATGTTTGTAAGTCATACCCGCAAATAGAAAGGTATTGGGTCCGCATGCCGAAAGGTAGAGAGGCGACCATGGATCCACAGACTGTAGAACATGATGATAAACTCTCTTGGAGTAAATTTAAACCTGGACCCATAGGCCGTGATACGTGGTAATAATCCCTCCGGAGTCAAGATGAACTTGGGCCTGCAGGCCGTGATGCATGAGAATGCCCATTGAGGGAAAAAAGAAGGAACGACTTGGGGGCCAGAAAAAAACACAAGAATACCCAATGAGGGCCAAAAGAGCGGAGGACTCGTAGGTCAGAAAGGGTATAAGAATCCCTACTGGTGGCAGAAAAAGCTAGGCTCGCAGGCCTGAGGATAAAAGATGTCCCTTATTCATGCAAAACATAGTGAGTGTTCATAATGATAACAATGACAAAACTCAATTAATTCACTACTTCTTATGCCTTTAATTGTGAATACTGGTAGGATTCAAAGTTTCCAAGAAAGACATTTTTTTCTTTTTATGAGAGTCGACAAGTGTAATAATATGGACAACAAACCAGAGAAAGAAAGAAAAACACTCTTTTTATTTTTGAAGCAACACATTTTCTTATTGTTATATATATATATATATATATATATATTTAGAAAGCACAAAGTGAGCTCGATTGAACTTCATGTTACTATGCCTTTAACAAAAGGTGCACTCATAAAAATTCTTTCTGGTTGTGTTACTTTACGAGTTTGAACAAACAATTTGTGCCTTTTTCAACATGGTGGGAATTATTACAATAAGATCACGTGTTAAAGGTTTCTTCTTTAGAATTTCACCATTTCTCTATTTTACCCATCAAGGCTCACATCGATCCTTCAATTTCCATGAGAACAGAAAGAGTTCCCATGTTGATTGATATACATATCATGTCCCTATTATCTCATTTTCATCCATGTCCATATCTTCATGTAAGACCTCATATTTTGGAGTCGAGGGCTTTCCCTTACTTTACGAATCTTTAGACTTCCATTAGAAGGTATATAAAAACTAGTAGTTTCATAGCCCTCATTTCTCTTTATGTTTCCATCAAAATGTGTGCAAGAATCATTGGTTTCACGCTCCTTGTTTTGTGCGATTTCATGATTCAAACAATACTTCATATAATTCATATCACTTGTTCTGCGTTGGTTCTCACAATCCTGATGCAAATGCATGCCTTTAGCTTCCAATCATAGCATGTCTTTGAGTCTGCTCTTCTCATATTTATGATTCTTATTACTAAGCCATGTTTCTCAATCTGAAAGGATTTTTCTTAGGGATGTAATGAAGGTCATGGTTAAGGTTAAAGAAATGAAGGGGAAAAGGCTCAAACATCAATGTATTGTTAAGGCCTTTTAAAGTTAGCAACAATTTTTCATATCTCGTTTACCCCTAGTTTCAACCTTATTGGGGGCTTTCCTCTTCTTACTATCTGCCCCCTTTTGTACTTATTATTTTTCTTTTCTTTTCTTCCTTTCATTTTCTTTTCCTTTTTTTTGTTTGCCCTTTTTGTTTGTTTGTTTATTTTCTTATTCGTTCCATTTCTCTCTTATTTTATTTCCTCCATTCCTTTCTCCTTCTTTTTATTTTCCCCAGTATGGGGGATGACTAACTAATAGAGTTTTGAAAAAAAAAATTGTAAGCACAACAGGATTGGTAAGAGATATTTGTAAAATATCTATATAGTAGAAATGGTGGTCTTACTTCACTTTGAGTCGCATGACTAAGTTAGAGGTATCCAAACACATGATGAAGCGGACTCTCATGCTTACTTTGACTGAACTAGTTTTTCACATTTCTTTATAAAGTTTATAAGTGACGATCCTTGTGAGCAAAAATGGCTCCATGATCTAAGTCTTTTCTCTTCTTTTTTTCTTCTATTTTTAGACTTTTTCCTAGATCGTCCTTTGAATTTTTCAGCCTAGCGAGTTTCGTTTCCTTTCTTTTTCTCCCTTTTTTATTAACTCTAACTTTTTCCAACACCGCCCTTTCGGAATTTCAGTCTACCAGCTTCTTCTTTTACTCAAAAATCATACATCTAACGAACTCTTGACATTTGATGACATTTTGAAATTTCTTTCTCCAATAATTGATGGCATTTTAAAATTTCTTCATCCGACAATTGATGGGATTTTGAAATTTCTTCCTCCGATAATTGATGGCATGATTCTAAATTCGAGACTGATCTTTACGGGAGAGACTTCTAGATTTTCCCGTTAGTAAATTTAACGATCATTAGTATTTCTTAAAAAGTTTTATGAAGTTAACTTTGATCTCTCATGGATCTCCCTTAATATTTGATTTTATTATTCTAATATCTTTCATTATAAATTAGACACATCTCTCCATCAGGTAAAAAAATGTTTGGCAAAATGTCGATAAAAATTTCAAATATTTGGATTGCCAGATATCCTTTAAGAGAATCAAGCCTTAACACCGTTGAAGGAGAAAGGTTTCACATTATTTTCACTATTCTCTTTTTTTAATAAGGGCGTAAAGATAGGCGTACTCTTCAGTTCTTTTTTTTTTTCAATGCTAGAAATGTCAAAGTTCACTCATTTCGTTTGACATAGTAAAATGAGAAGAATCGTTTTTTTTTTTTTTTTTTTTTTGAAAAGCATTTATTTTGAAAATAAAACAGAGGTCCTGACAAAAGACTCGGGATAAAATTTGAACTTTGCTCCTTTTCAAAAAAGAGAAACTACAATTAACATATTTCAGTTAAAAAGAAAAAGACTCAAAAGTTTTTTTGACTCGCTGCCCACATTATACATGACCCAAGACTCATAAAATAACATTCGTGATCAAATGGCACCCCCCTTTGTGTCACTTTATCATCTTCCATCTTTTCTAGACCCAGATGACACGAACACTTTGAGAACTACATTCAAGCTAATCAGATCCAACGTACTTACCATTGTCTAGAAGTCCCTCGTCTATAGCATCTTCGATTTGAGCCCTAACATCAAATAGTTGCGCAAAATTCATGAGCGACTGAGTGATCAGATATTTCTTGAATTGGGGTTGCAAATTTTTTACCACTATTCTGACCTGTTTTTTCTTTGCAAATCTATTAGTCATTTTTACAGCTTTTCTCCTCCAATAGGTTAAAAAATCTGCAATGGCTTCCTTAACATCCTACTTGATGGTCTCCAGCTCTCAATAGTCACATCTAGCTGGATATTATAGCTATACTGATCGACAAAGGCGGTAGCAATGTCCTCCCATGTCCTGGTTTTGGTGGCTTCCAAAGATAGGAACCACTTTTGGGTTGCTCCCGACAAAGATCTGTCGAACAATTGTGCCTTCAATAGTTCATCGATCCCCATGGGTGACAAGGTATCGACATACATCCATAGGTGAATTCGGGAATCTCCGGTGGCATCAAAATTTCCCATATTAGGCATTTTGAACCTGCTCGGAATCTTAGCATTAGGATGAGACAAAGGCCTCTAATATCGAGCATATATTCATCTATTCCCTTCACCTTTCTTAGCACTTTCTTTAGCTTGTCTATATTTTTGGCCAGTGTAGACACCCCATTTTTGACTAAACCGAATATCGGCCAGTTCCCGTAGCTTTTCAATGATAAAAAGTATGTCAGTCATGTTCAAAGGAGCTTCTGTACGAGTTTGAGAGTCTGAAGAGTCCTTCCAGAGCAACCCCAAACACCCCAAAACAACCCCAAAACTCTCAAAAATATCAAAAACACCCCTCGGTGCCACAACCCAGCGCGACGCCACCTCTCGTAGTGCACACCACTTCTCTCCAAACCATCTCACGCCACCTCAAAACTAAATTGCTAGCGTCGCGCCATATACTTTTCAAACCCCTAGCCAAGCCATGTCAGAACCCCTAAACCGACTTAAACCTAGCGTGGCGCCACCTCAAAGTGGTGCACGCCACCTTCCACATGGCGCGCGCCACTTAAGAGGAGTCTTGGACACTAAGTCAGCTCCTCGCCCCAAACATCTATCAATAGGATCCCTCCCCACCCTAAAACTGGATCCCAAAAATTCTAAAGAGCAACGAACCTCTGCAGAATCGAACCCCCGATCCCGACTCCAGATATATTTTCAACCCAAACCCTTGCCAAACTAACTAACTAAGCTAAGCTAATCGAAACTTCACTAAAACAAGCCAATATTCAGATTCCTTAACATTTGGAAGGACTCGAAAGACCCAAAGATCATATAGAGGACTTCCCGAGGGGGGCGTGCCATACGTGAGGAAAGGCTACGGGAGCTGCTTGAAACTTAGCTCATGGGATACACGGTCGATTTTCATTTCCTCATCATTTTCAATTTAATATTTATCTTCTTTCTTTAAAAACTTCTTTTATTTGGCAAAAGGGGAGGAAGGGGCCGTTGGCTTCCTTCTCCTGGGTTTTCTTTCTTTTATTCTAATTAGATGTCCACGCATATTTCGTTCAATAGAATTGCATATTAGCTTCTTTTTTGTTGTTGTTGTTTTTCCTTTCTTTTTTTAGTCTTTCCTTCCCTCTATAAAATTGCATATAATGTTTCTTTACATTTTTTTTCTCTTCATATAAAAACTCACAAGCACACAACAGAACTGTTTCTTTCAAAACAGTACTCTTTTGAGCCTTGGAATGACGAGCCCATTATTCTGTAGTGGCGCGCGCCATCTCTAGAGGACTCAAAGGTGGCGCACGCCATGTCCCATGTGGCGCACGCCACCTATGCCAAAAAATTAGTATTTTCCATTAGCTTGTTGACAGTTTATTTTGCATGTTTCTAACTGTTAGCATGCTTATGTGTTAAAATGTTTACTGTTTCATGTATTTTCTTTGTGTTTTAAACACACCAGCACACAACAGCACATTGTTTTGTTAAAACAGTGCCCCTTTTGAGCCTCTAGTTGATGAGCCCACTGTTCAATAGTGGCGCGCGCCATCTCCAGAGAGCTCACAAGTGGCGTACGCCCACCCAGGGTGGCGCACACCAGGTAAGAGGTGGCGCACGCCACCTCTGTTAAAAACCAGTGGCATTCTAGTAGCATTTCTTGTGCTTTTATGCTTTAACAGTATGCCTTATATGCGTTAACTGCACTGATATGCTGCCATCTCTCCTTTTGACATGCCTAAAGTGTAAGTATGTGTAGAAAGCTTTAGTTTTAGGTTAGGTTTTATTTCATTGTATGTCTTTTTAATATTTTCTCTTCAACCCCCTTTCTGTATTTGTTACTTTTAATAAATTTAAGACAAGAACAAACATAACGGTTAAGTAGAGGCCGATCCTCTGATCGGGCGAGTGGGGTGCCTAACACTTTCTCCTTTCATACCCTAGCTCCCGAACCATTTACTCTGATAAGGACGGATTAGTTTGCCTTGAAAGTTTTTAATTTCTTGGTTTATCCGAAAACTAAGTGGCAACTCCAAAAATTGTGCGGTCTTCAACACAGACACACATTTGAGGGAAAACCCCTATTTTCTTTCTCTCCTCATGGTTTTGTTCCGCATACACCCCTTTCGTTTTGGGTGAGGGATGGAGGAAGAGATTCAAACAACGATAGAGAGGGTAGGATCCCCATAGGGTACAACATTCATTCGGGAGGTACGAAGACGTATAGGGATCTCCGTGAGCAGTATTGATGGAATTGTATGAAACGGGATATAACAGAATTCGTGGCTCAATGTCTTACCTGTCAGCAAGTGAAGATTGAGCACCAAAGACCAGCAGAAAAGCTTCAACCATTACCACTACTCGAGTGGAAATGGAAGAACATCATGATGGATTTCGTATCAGGTTTACCTCTTACGCGCAGTGGACACGACATTGTTTGGGTTATTGTGGATCATCTTACGAGGTCAGCTCATTGCATCGCCATCAAAATGACTTATTGTTTGGATCTTCTAGTGCAACTATATGTGAGAGAAATTGTACGACTTCTTGGTTCACCTATTTCTATCATTTTGGATCATGACCCACGTTTCGTCTCGAAATTTTGGGGTGCCCTATAGTCAGTTATGGGTACTCGATTGGACTTTAGCTCAGCATATCACCCGCAAACTGATGGTCAGTAGGAGATGACCATTAAGACATTAGAAGATATGTTGAGAGCTTGTGCGTTAGAGTGGAAAGGTAATTGGGACGATCCATTACTATTGATGGAATTCTCCTACAACAACAACTATCATTCCAATTTGGGGGTTGCACCGTATGAAGCCTTGTATGGGCGGAAGTGTAGATCCCCATTGTGTTGATATGAAGTTGGGGAGCGACAGCTTCTTGAACCTGATCTTGTGGAAGACGCAACTCAGAAGATTGTAGTTATTTGAAACAAGTTGTTAGCAGCTCAAAGTCGACAAAAGAGTTATGCCGATGTACATAGAAGAGACCTAGAGTTTTCTGTTGGTGACATGGTATTCCTCAAGGTTTCACATTGGAAATGAATTATCCGTTTTGGCAAGAAAGGAAAGTTGAGCCCCTGGTATATTGGACCTTTCGAGATTATTGATCGTGTTGGTGAGGTAGTGTATCGAGTAGCCTTGCTACATAGCCTCACCCGTGTGCATTATGTGTTCCATGTCTCTATGTTGAGGAGATACGTTTTTAGTCCGTCGCATGTGATAGATTATAAGCCGCTTTAGGTTCGTGAGGATTTGACGTATGAAGAGCAACCAGTTCAGGTTTTGGATACGAAGGATAAAATTCTACGAAACAAACTGATTCATCTTGTCAAGATTCTTTGGCGAAATCATAATTTAGAAGAGGCTACGTGGGAATGCGAGGACGAGATCTGCGAGCGTTATCCCCACTTGTTTTCTCAAGGTTAGTCTTTAATTTCGATGACGAAATTCTTTTAAGGGGAGAGAATGTAAAACTCGATAGTTTTTAAATTTTTATTTATTTATTTATTTACACTAATTATTAAATCAATAATTCAAATAAAGCAATTTACAAATAAATTAATTAAATAACAATAGGATTAACTAAGTAACTCCCAAAATGTTAATTAATTGAAAATTTATTTAAACTTTAATTAAACTATCTTGTATTAATGGATTGAGTTAATTAAGGAAAAAGAAATAAAAAGAAAAGAGAAACTAAAAGTCAGCTTTGACAGCTGTGCAGAAGGAATTCAAAATGGAATTGAGTCAACCTCTTTCCCTCATAATAGGCGTCAGTTATGGTAGAGTGGGATTGTGGAAGGGAAACCAGGGAACATATCCCCAATTTCATGGGCTCCCATCCCGATTTATATGAGATCCCCTCTCTCATTGGAAAATCCTATCTCCCTCTGCTCATTGAATTCTCTCTCTTTAATCTCTCTCTCTCTCACAATCTCTCAATCCTCTGGTCCAACTGAGACCTTTTGCCATCATCGAAACCTCCTCTGCACAACCACAACCATCAAAGTCGAGCATCACCACCACCACTGATCATAGAATCCATCAGCATCATCACCATCTTGGATCTTCATCACCGTTGGTGATTCTTGGTAAGTTAAACCCCTATTTCGATTTTACAGTGTATACGGTTATGTATATATATATATATATCATATATTATATTATTATTAGTTGATAATCAAACCACCAAGCATGTAAATAAATAAGAGTTTACCATGATTATGTCATCAGAGCCATAGATCGAAGCATATAAAATCATGATATATATATATATATATATAACAGTAAATATATTTATGTTTTTATATAACAGGTATATATATATGTATGAACAAACAGAGAAATATTTGTATGAAACTATCTTGTAATCAACTAATAGAATATGCCTAGATTATTCTAAAACATGATAAAACATTTTAGATAATGATCAAAGAAAAGAAACGAGGAAGAAAACTATAAAAAACTCGAATTACAAAAGCCTGGTATGGCTATCCTGATGTTGGGGGTCGACCCATAGGAGGAAATGGTTGACCCATGGATGTTTGGACCCTCTGGGTTGGCACAAATCCCATTTATGTTGACACCAGCCAGCCCTTACCCTCTGGGTCAACACAAAATTTCATTTGTGTCGACACCAGTCTATCTTTTTGCCCTTAGGGGTCGACACCTGGTTCTAAGGTGTCGACCCAGTGGTGTTGTGACCCTCTGTTAGGTCGACACAAACCCTTGGTGTCGACCCAAGGCCCTGAGACCCCTCTGGGGTCGACACAAGGCCTTATGTGTCAACCCAGTGGCCCTGTGAGACACCCTTAAGTCGACACAAACCTTTCTGATGTCGATTCATAGAACCAAAAATTTAAAAATAATTCTGTAAGTTAAATTTAATGTTTAGGCCATGTTTGGTTAATAGTAAAAACACTTTAAATCGATGAATTATCAATTTAACATATGAAGTCAATTCTAAAAAGCTTAGACCCTGTTTGGATATTAATTTAATTGATAAATTAAATTAAATGAAATTAATTGAACACCAAAAACAAAATTTGAAATTATTAAATGGGTTAAGAGACCGTTTGGTAGTTCTATGTAGTTCTTTAGTCTCGTTTAATGTTCTAAATACTTGTATTCTATCAGGTTGAGGTTTATTGCATCTGTATTGCCTAGAGATTAGCTTAGACTTGAGGTGAGTGGATTCTTGCTATATATCTTTCAAAATAAATCTCCTTAATTCCCAAAAATTATTTAAAAAAAGGAAGTTATACCTGCTTTAAATATTTTCCATTAAGCTCTATTATGCAAACTCTTTACATAAATATTTTAAGAAAAAATGTATATATTTTAATGTTTTTAAAACCAAAATGTATTGTTAGTCCACAACTAGGATCAACCCAAAGATGGGGTGAATGGGTTGATAGGCAAACTTTTAACTTTTTTAACTCTTATTAAATTAATATATTAATGCAGCGGAAATAAGCAATTAAGCGCAGAAAATTAAAGAGTTTAAGGGAGAGAGATGCAAACACAATTTATAGTGGTTCGGTCAACTCGACCTACGTCCACTCTCCAAAGAGCCTTGGAAATTCACTATCGGATTCTCTAATGGGTGAATCGAAATCACTATTATATCAACCTCTTTACGGGCAAGGCATAACCTCTTATTCTTTCCAGGTGAATAGTAGCCTAATATTCTTGCAGGTGAATCGAAGCCTATTCTTCTTCAATGGGTGAAGCGAAATCTCCTTCTTCAATCAAGGGTGAAGAGCAGCCACAAAATTAGATTTTTTGAGTTGGTGAATCGGAACTAGGCTCTTGTAGTGGTTGAGTTTTGATGATCCTCTTTGTGAGATGATTTACAATCAAGTATAGCTCACTACAATAATTACACTCTCTCAAAAGATTTACAATCAATAAAGAAGAGAAGAGAAGATATTCAGAAATGTTCTTAATAAAAACAGAGTATGAGATGAAAGCACAGTGAAAATGGATCTTGAAGGTTATTCCTTTGGTTTGATCCTTGTTTCTCTTGTATTATGATCTTCAATAAGTGTATTTAAATGTAAGAGCCAGAATAGAGCCGTTGGAGATGTCAAACTAGCCGTTAGAGTATTTAATGCTTGAAAAACTAGCCATTACAGCCTTCAGCAATTTTGAAATCTCTGCGTAGGTGTCGACACTAATGTCCTGGGTGTCGACACAAACTGGTCTGGGCAGCGCAGGTGTCGACTCAATCTCTGAGGTGTCGACTCAACTATTCTAGATCTGAGATCTGGAGCTTTGGTGTCGACTCAACCATCTATGTGTCGACTCATCCTTTGAGTTTCTGGATCTCAAAATAACAGTGCCCACTAGAACGCTTCAGGTGTTGACACATCCTTCCTTGGTGTCGACTCAAACATCTTCTGCTGCTTCAAGATCTCGGAAAAACTTCTGTGTGTCGACTTATTCCTCTCTGGTGCCGACTCAAAGGCCTGTTTGCATGTAAGGTGTCGACTCAAACTCCTCAGGTGTTGACCGTTTGCTCTGTCCATTTTGATTTCACTAAGATGTAACCTTTTTTCTTGGGCTTAGCAATCTCCAGAAGTCTTCTAACATCTTCAATGTATTCTCTTAATTTTTTGATGGATTCTTAGGCTTCAATAACATGATTTATCCTGAAAATACTTTCTCATAGACAAACAAGTCATTAGGATAATCAAATTAATTTGGCTAGCAATCTCCCAAAAGTTAAATCAATATGTTGTTATGTCAAAATCAAATTGAAAATTTGATTGAAAAACCTTTAGGTTAACAATCCTCCCCTTTTTGACTATTACAACTATTGATTTGCAAAGACATAATAACTATGGATCTCATTTTAATACCAATTGTTGAAAAAAAATATAAGCTCTTTTTATACCAATTGATAAAAAGCAATGAAAAGATAAATTCTTTTGATACCAATTGAAAAAAAATAAAAGATAAACTCTTTTGATGCCAATTTATTAATTCATATAAAAGAATCTCCCTTTGCCATATATATTCATATCAAAACAAACAATAATTAATTCTCCTCCTATGCATATAATTTTCTTTTAAACACATTCAGCAATATCAATAAAAATTTCCCCTTTGTCATATAAAACATGTTAGCAAATCAATCAAAAATTCTCCTCCTTTGTCATAGCAAAAAGGAAAGAGAAGGAAAGACAATGAAGTACATAGAACAGCGAGAAGTCTCTCCCTGAGATTATAACTCCCCTTATGTTAAGCATAAGATAGCATGAGAAGGCATACATCAAGGGTGAGACATGCATGAAAACAGAGATATCAAAAGCTAATGCATAAGAATTATATCTTCCCCTGACTATAACAACTACTTGAGCGTCAAGATTTGCATCAAAAACATATTCAATGAGTTTAAGCAAGCAAAATCAGATTTGATACCATGTATAGTAAGCAAAGTCAAATTTGGAGTTATACAAGCATATTTATTATAAATTGTAGCTTCTTTCCTTTTTGGTTATAAAATCTTTTAATAAGTTGTTAGTCCAAAGGGTTGGCCAGAAGGGTGATACCAAAAGTTAAAATGATACCAATGGTTACTTTAAAAAACAAACAATAATATTTCTTCCTTTTTTATGAAAATATTTTTTTTTTCAAATATAGCAAATATGTGCAATGATACCAATTGTTATGATGTTAATAATTATGATCAAAATATTTGAAATCACATATCAACAAGAATTGTGATAAAATCACTAAAGCAGAGCGGGTCAACCGAGAATAAACCCAATCATAGGACCGTCATACACTTTAAGTTTTCAAAAAGATAATACTTTTGATATGGTTTTAACAAGGGATCAAGAGTTAATTGTTGGCAGTTAAAACAGTTATAATCAATGTTATTTACTTGATTGAAAGTAAGAGCTAATAATAAAGATTTTCATCATCCATATTGTACAAAGATATGCAATAAAGATTGTGTGAAGGATGAATTTAAAGTCTGCTACCGATTTGAGGACTTATAACAAAAAAAAAGATTATGTAATGGAAAGCAGATGGGTCGACACAAGGGACATATGTGTCGACACAAAACATGTGTGTGAGAGAAACAACAACATGCAAGAAGGAAAAGCACAGAGGTGTCGACACTAATAAGCAGGGGGTCGACACAACCACACACAGAGGGTCGACACTTTTTCAAGTTGTTGGCCTAAAATGTCTTTCAATTAAGTCCTCAAGCTTTTGCTTACTTTTGTTTTGACTCAACAACATATTGATTTAAGATCTATGAGTTTAATAGCTAAA
>JAUTBS010185160.1:0-11905 GCA_032361285.1 Aequorea victoria | reverse complement strand
TGCCCAAACAGGGCCTAAGCTCTTTAGAATTATTTTCAAGTGTTAAATTGATCATACTTTGATTTAAAGTGTTTTAAACAAGTGTCCAAATAGAGCTTAAAGGATTTGAATTTATTTCAAAACTTTTTCTCAATTACACAGCCAATAGGTCGACATAAAAGGCATTTGTGTCGACCCAAACAGGTCAAAGGCAAGGCTGGGTCGACACCACCGAGGCTGTGGGTCAACCCAAAGTGGTCTGTCAAAGTATCACAGGACAATGGGTCGACTCATGGGGTCTGTGAGTCGACCCAAGGTGGTCTCAAGTCCTCAGGGATCGAGGCCAAGGGGCGGGTGTCGACCCTAGGGTGCACTGGTCACAGTGAGTCGACACAAAGGGATTGTGTGTCGACTCAAACAGTATACAGAGGTATTGTGGGTCGACTCATGGGACTGGTGAGTCGACATAAATGCTCACAAGTGTCAAGAGTCGAGGCAGGGGTCGGCCCAAGGCATGCAATGGGTGATGGGTCGACCCAAGGGGCTGATGAGTCGACACAAAAAGGTTCAAGGGTCTCGGCATGGTCTCATGAGTCAATCCAAGAGATCTTGAGTCGACACAAGGCATAGCAGTCACCATGAGTCGACCCAACATGGCCATGAGTCGACACAAAGTGACGTGGGTCATCTCCTACGTTGCTTGGGTCGACTCAAGAAAGGCATGAGTCGACCCAACTACTCGCGGCAGCCATGGCTGGTTGCTGGAGCTTGGGTTTTTTCTTAGTTTTTTTTCTCTTTTCTTCACTTTAATCAATATTAATGATATTTTATCATGTTTTAGGATGATCTAGGCATGTTCTATTAGTTGATTACATCAAAATTTTATATTTTTAAATTTTAAATTTTTACTTTTTGGTTTCTAATATATATTTTCCTGTTATGAATATATATATCTTGATCATAAAATGTTGGTTTCCAATTCTAATACCATAATATGGTTAAATAATATGTATTTATATGCTTTGGTGATTTGATCATTAACTAGACCATACTCTATTATATAATGATATATATATATACCTATATATGTTTAACTGTGTAAATTAAGAAATACAGAAACAGAGGGTGTTTTTGATCTTACCAGGAATCACCAAACGGGGAGGAAGACCACAACGATGATAATGATGATGGTGGTCGCATCGGTGGTCTTTGTGATGAGTGGTGGTGCACAGCAGAGGCGGTGTTGGGTGGTGGCAGTGTGCGGCGACAGTGGCTATGATGAACTAGAGGGTTCGGTTGGAGCAGAGGTTTGGGAGGTCGTGAGAAAGAATTACAGAGGGAGAGATTGAGAGAGCTCTAAAGGGTAGGGAGGGGATAAATCCCTTTTTAAAGGGGTTATAACCCACAAGATCAGGGATTATTCTTGATCTCTCTCCCCAAATTCCTCATCTTTCCAACTCAAAGCTTATCAATTAGGAAGAGATGACGCAGACTTTCCTTTTTTAAAATATATTCTGTTACCACATCTCTATCCATCAATTTCTAATTTTTTTCTTTCAATTTATCCTTCCTCTTTTTATTTCTTCTTTCCTTAATAGCCCATAATAATATAATTAGGTATATTCCATTTACTAATATTTTCAGGATTACATAATTTTATTCATATTTTTAATTGATTGGTTTTTAGTTAATTTATTTATTTTAGTTTGTTACATTTTTACTCAGTTTATTTGTGATTTCTTTTATTATTATTTATTTGTTAGTGTATTAAAATTTCAAAATTTCTACCAATTTAATTAAAACTCTCCTCATAATTAATTTTAATTAAATAATTTATTATTAAAATTTTTCGAGTTTTACAACCTTGCTAAAGAGAGTGGAAGTACAGAGAAGGGCATGGGCCAAAAGAACCAACACAGAGTATCTGGCTCCGTTGTTAGCCTATGGGCCTCCAAACGGTCAGTATGTGAAAGAAGGCGAGACTTTTCCGTTCTGTGAATTTTCGGAACCATGGATCGATGAGAGGTCTATTCAGAAGACACCTAGGTTGTAGATATTCTTTAAACATCAACTGACAGATAGCGAGCCCGATGAGGACGAGGCAGAAGACAAAGGCGTAGCAGTAAAGGCACGCGAGAAAGACTGGGCAGAAGACCTGGAGGAATTCATGCTGGGGTCGCTCTTCGAAGGAGTAACTCCATTACACGCAGAAGAATGCGCGAAAGAGATAGCCATGCTGGGCAGCGACGAGCCAGTCGACTGTTTTAGATTAATAAATAATGAGGGTAGCGTTGTAATAGAAAATTAGGCTTATGAATATAATATTCTGGATAATATAGATAGCGAGTCAGAGTTTGAGTCAGACTCATCTACATCTTCAGATTCCGAGCCCAGTGGTGAGTCTGCTGAGTATCCACCTGTTGAAATGTCTCAGTCTTCTGTTACAACCAAATATATGTCAAAATCTATAACCTTCGCTGTTGAAAATAATAAAAATACAGAGTGCTCTTCTGGTTACCCTGCTATACTTCCTTATGAATGTTTAATTACTGACTCGGATGATTTTAACGGGGCTGTTCCCTATGAACTAAAACTTTTAATTGAAAAAGAAAATGAAATGCACACTAACTTTTTAATTGAAGATTTTTTTCAATAAACTTGGGTACTGAGAAGGATCCACAAGTGATCCAAATCAGTTCAGCTTTATCAAATGACGAACATGAGCCATTAATCAAATTATTAAGGAAGTTTAAAGATGTCTTCGCGTGGGCATACCCAGACATGTCAGGAATTGACTCAGATATCGTCCAGCACAAAATACCCCTCTACTCTGATGCCAAACCCGTAAAACAAAAGCTGAGACGTGTAAGACTAGATTGGACCCTCAAAATCAAGGAGGAAGTTACCAAATAAGTGAATGCCGACTTTTTTCAGGTGACAGAGTACCCCCAGTGGGTGGCTAATATTATCCCTATGCCAAAGAAAGACGTTTGTGTGGACTTCCGAGATCTTAACAAAGTAAGTCCTAAAGACGACTTTTCTCTATCACATATAAACGTCCTCGTGGACAACAGTGCCGGACATGAACTACTGTCATTCATAGACGGATTCTCAGGTTATGATCAGATTCTCATGGCCCCCGAAGATAGAGAAAAGATTACGTTCACCACGCCTTGGGGTATATATTGTTATAGGGTTATGCCTTTCGGTTTGAAGAATGTAGGACCCACGTATTAATGTGCTGCAACGACATTACTCCATGACATGATACAAAAAAAGTGGAAGTATATGTAGATGATATGATCGTCAAATTCAAAGACCGTGAAGGACATACCCTAGCCTTAGAAATTTTTTTTGAGAGAATCTGGAAGTACCGAATGAGGCTGAACCCGCAAAAGTGTGCTTTTGGAGTTACAGTAGGCAAGATGTTGGGATTCATCATCACCCAAAGAGAGATAGAGGTGGATCATTCCAAGATTAAGGTGATCCTGGGGATGCCTCCCCCGAGGATGGAGAAAGAAGTTAGAGAATTCCTTAAAAAAATTCAGTTCATCAGTCGTTTCATCTCGAAGCTGACTACAACTTGTAAACCTCTTTTTCGTTTACTCAGGAAGAACACCAGGTTCCAATGGGATCAGCATTGTCAGAATGACTTTGAATCAATCCAAGAGTACTTACAAAACCCTCCAGTGCTTTCCCCTATGGAACCAGACAAAGTTTTGATCTTGTACCTATCAGTGAACGAGTCTGCAATAGGCTGCATGCTAGTGCAAGAAGGGGACAACGGTAAAGAAAGGGCCGTGTATTCTTTGAGCAAGAAGATGACAGACTGTGAAGCCCGATACACACCGCTAGAGATAACTTGCTGGGCTTTGGTATGGTCGTCAAAGAAGTTACGGCACTACATGCTAGCATACCCTGTAGTGTTGATTTTCAGAATGGACCCACTCAAGTACCTATTCAAAAAACCTGAGCTGACAGGAAGATTGGCCCGATGATTATTATTATTGGCTGAATTTGAACTTCATTAAAAAACTGGAAAGTCGGTGAAAGGATGAGTTGTAGCAGAATTCTGAGCAGATCAGTCAGTTGAGGGATAAGAAGACTCAGATTTTTAGTTTCCCAATGAAGATGTGTTGAAAGTTGATAATGAGCTATGGATGTTATACTTTGATGATGCCTCAAACTAATATGGTTATGGAATCGGGATACTGTTAGTCACTCCAGATGACTCGCATGTTTCATTGGCCTACAAGCTGAACTTTGAGGTAACCAATAATCAAGCCGAATATGAAGCGTGTATCGCCGGAATGGAAGCCGCATTGGAATTGGGTGCAAGAAAACTAGAAGTGATCGGGGACTCTTCTTTGGTCGTTTCCCAAGCCAGCGGAAAATGGAAAGTCAAGGAAGAAAAACTAATGTCATACTACCAGGAGCTCGATCGACTTATCCCTAGTTTTGAGGAAGTTGTTTTCATTCATGTACCCCGGCTTCAGAACAAGTTTGCTAATACCCTTGCCACTCTTGCCTCCATGATTGACATACTCATAAAGGCCAAAATGAGGCCTTTAGTTATTGAAAAGAGGAGCATGAGAGTATACAAAGTTGCAGCTCTAGAACAAGAAGAAGGAGACGGTTTACCATGGTTCTATGACATCCAGAATTTTATTGAGGAGAAAAAGTCTCCAGAAGACGCCAGTGAAAAGAATAAGAGAGCCATCAGAAGATTATCAGCTCAGTTCGTCATCTATGGCAAAAATCTATACAAAAAAGTATCTAGAACAAACTTTGTGTAACAGACGAAGAAGGTCAAGAAGTCATAAGAGAAGTGCACGAATGAGTCTGTGGGCCTCACATGAACGGGATGATGATGGTCAAGAAGATCTTGCGACAAGTTTATTTTTGGATGAAAATAGAAACGGACTGTGTCAGGTTCGTCAAAAGATGCCGCAAGTGCCAAATTCACGCAAATCTAGTACATATGCCACCATCAAAATTATACAGCATGACTTTCTCTTGGCCATTTTCAGTCTGGGAAATAGACATCATTGGCAAAGTCACGCCAAGAGTTTTGAATGGACATGAGTTCATTTTGGTAGCCGTCGACTATTTCACCAAATAGGTCGAGGTTGCCTCCTTCTTAGTCCTCAAAGCTTTTCACGTGGCCAAGTTCATCAAGCATAACATCATATGCTGATATGGTGTTCCTCATGAGATTATATCAGATAATGGATTCCACTTCTAAGGGGAGGTATTAGATTTGCTGGAAGAATTCAAAATTATTGCGCACAAGTCATCTCCGTACAGACCACAGACTAATGGAGCTGTGACACCTCACTTTTCACAACACAAATCTTAAGCACTAAACCAAGAATAAAGGCGCCACACCTTGAGAAATGACATTCGAACCCTATGAACAAATGAATAAATGCATGGAATATAGAATAGGATAAACCTAGAAAGATGGAAAGGATAAAAAGAGTTCAAATGAATTTTGAATAATGAGGTTCTAAAACGTTCAAGTTAGATAATCCTGCGAAAGGCAAAAAAGTCGCAGAAAATCGAAACGGGCAAAGTAAGGCCTAGGAACTCCTAAAGTCTAAAATTTTAAATAATAATTTGGGTAGAGAATGAGGTTAAGCCCAAATATAAGGGCCCGATAAAATTACAAATCAAAGAAATCAATTTAAGAGTTCAAAAGATGAAAAGTTATAAAAGGCCTAAACGAGGCCCAATAGAGAAATTTAATTAGAGTTTTTGGCCAAAAATTATGGGGGCCCAATATAAATAATTATTTGAGCTCAATTAGTTTATTTATGGCCTAATTAATTTAATTACAAGCCCAAACCAAAATTAGGTCCAAAACTTAAAATTTGACCCAAATAAAGTTAATTTGGGTCAAAAGTGAATTTTAATCTCATAAATAATTAAAATGAATAATTAAAATAATAAAATGAAGCTTGTAGAAGAGGCTTTGCCGAAATTCCCTTAGAGGGAAGAGTGATGTGACATTTTATGGGGAAAAAAGAAAAAAAAAAGATGGAAATGTGAAAAGATGGTTGCTTGAAAGAATAAGCTTCCCACATCATCAAAGCTTCAAAAAGTCTTCAAGGAATAGTGTAAGCACATGTGAGAATAATGATAGGAGAGGAGAAGTGACGTGACATAATTAGAATTAAAATAAAATAAAATAAAAAAGTCTTGTCAACTACCTTAATTTTAGGGAACATGTTTCCCAATAAACCAAACAATGCCTTAAGGTCTAAGGAAAATGGATTATTGAATCCAAACAAGGTAGTAGAAGTCTTGGAGCCCAAGATTTAGTTGGGATTAAAACAAAATTGGAAGAACAATAATTGAATTGGAAGTTGGATGGAAACTAAATGAGGAGTAAAATGGACTTTTCACCCTCAAATCTTTGCCTATAAATAGAACACATTCTCCAACACTTAAAACAATTTCTCAAGCTTTTTTCTTCTCTGGAATTTCATTGGCCACTCCTAGGAGAAGATAAAGGAAAAGAAAAAAGAGAAAGAAGAAGGAAGAAAAGAAAGGAAAAGAAAAAAGGAGGAAAACGAAGGAACTTGAAGTTTGAGTTCTCCATCCTTCAACCAAAAAAGATATCAAGTAAGGAATTCTTAAATCTTGTCTTTAAAGTTATAAAATTATCTTACACCTCTCATCCCTCTTCAAACGAAAAAAAAAGATAAGAACATGGAAGAACATAAGAGAAAGATCTTGAATCTAAGAAATAGGAACTTTCTTGATTCAAGATCATGGTGGAGAAATAAATGGAGACCTATGGAAAAGTTAGTAGAAATGTCTAGATAACATGAAAATTAATTTTAAGTTGAAGAAACTCCCATGAATGGGCCGGAGGGTCATACCTTGCCGGGTCAAAACCCCCCGGCATCTCCCTAGTCAGAACCCCGCGGAAAGGATATGGGACCTGAGGGTTGTCCACCGTTGGCTCCTCAGTGTGGCGCTCCGAAGGTACGCCCTCCTCCATGACCCGGGCGGCATCTGTAGTATCGAGCATGCTGTCCATAACAGTGGAATGAAAAGATCCCTCCGGATGCTATGAGTGGCTGGACGAAGAGCCTCCGAGCAGCAGTACAAATGAACCTAGATCCCCAAATAAGGAATCAATGCTCAGGGTCTCGCTGAACTGAGCGGGGACCGCCGTGACGTCAGCCGCGACCTCGGTCATCGGGATCGCAGGGGCGGGGTCCTCCTCATGATCTGTGT
Source organism: Aequorea victoria (assembly GCA_032361285.1). NCBI lineage: Eukaryota > Metazoa > Cnidaria > Hydrozoa > Leptothecata > Aequoreidae > Aequorea > Aequorea victoria. The sequence goes on along the minus strand of JAUTBS010185160.1, from coordinate 4,678 downwards.
CGTCGGTTATTGGGTTGTTGTCGCTTGCTATGTCAGAAAGTTGATCGGAAGTCGAGAAAGTTAGAGAGTGTAGAGAGCATCGGAGTTTTGCGTACGGACGAAATAAGCCGCAGGATGAATGTAAACTAAACTTGCGACCTTTGGCCTACCTGGCGTGCGCCACTTCCCTCCTAGTGGTGCGCCACTTCCCTCCTCACCACGTGGCGCCATGCCATTTCCCTCCTCACCATGTAATGCCACGTCACTTCCATCCTCGTGTGTGTGGTCAGTCCACGTCATGTTCCAGCTCCTCATGTGCTGCCATGCCACATCACCCCACGCACCTTGCCCATGTGGTGCCACATCACCTTTCTCTGTGACACGTGGCGCAGGCCATTTGTCCACCTCCCGTTCGTCAAATTTTATCTGTTTCAAAATTAAAGTTCCAAAATTCGGGGTCTATCCCTGATAATTTTAAACTTTTAAAGTCATTTTCAATCTCCGATCATCTTTCTTTCCGCTAAGCATCGTTCTCATGTCTGTTTTTCTAAAGATAGTCCGTCTTAAGACCTAAAACTGAGTATTCGGGTCCATCTCACGACCTAAAACTGAGTACTTTGGGTCCGTCTCTCGCCCTGAAAACAAATAATTGGTCCATCTCATGACCTTAAAATGAGTACCTCGGGTCCATCTTATGACCTAAAACTAAGTAAATCTATTTGCCCGCAGTCCGGCACGACTATAAACTGATACTCGCAGTCTGGCACGGCTTTAAACTTTTAAGCAATCCTTCATGACGATAAACTATTTGTTTTGTTTGTTTTTCTTGTTTTATTTTACCATCTCTTTTGCCTATTGAACAGTTTAATTAAAAGGAGCTATCTATGGTACTTTGACATTCACTCATCCACGCGTTGCGATGAGAGTTTTGTCAAAGAGGGACAACTATAGACATCTCATTTTTTACTAAATCGTGCATAGACTGGTTTGAGCGGGTTCTGGTAGCTCCCAATGATGAATGCATACATAAGACGCATCAAAGGAGGTTTTGTGTAGTTCCCGAAAGTCCAAAGAATTCCTCCAATGCATTCTAAAACACTCTGAAATACCCTAAAACACCCAAAATACCAAAAATATCACTCAGTACAACCTTACCTGGCGCTGCACCACCTCTAAGTGGTGCGCGCCACTTCCCACCAAAAAGATCCACACCATGTCCACACTAAGCCACGTTACCTTGACCTGGCGCCATGCCATTACCTTTTTCGTATCGTAATCGCGCTATGTCAGAGCCCTAGCCATTTTTACCCATGGCGTTGCGCCACGTCAAAGTAGCACACGTCACCTTCAACCTGGCGCACGCCACCTTGAGAGGAAGCTTCGGCTCCAAGTCAGCTTGCTCACCCAAACTCTATAAATAGGAGGCCTTGCCCCTCCTATTTCAGAGCACTCACACAACACAAAAAGTCTCCAACCCCTACAGAATTAAATCCCTAACCCGAAACTCTACCGAATTAATAAACTTAAGATAAGGTAATTTAAACTAAGACCAAACAATTTAGAATCCATTGTGTTGGAAGGACTCCGAAGACTCGAAGGTCGTGCGGAAGGTCTCCCGAGGACGCGTCGTACTTGAGGGAAGAGCTCCGGATCGCTTGAAACCTCACTTTTCTTTCGGGATATACGGTAAATCCCTCTTTTCTCATATTTTTTTCTTTTATCCATTTTGTTTAAACTTTTAGAACTTCTTTCTATTCGGTAAAAGGGGAGAAAGAGGTCGTTAGCCTCGTTCTCCCCGGTTCTGTTTACTATTTCTGTTTAAGCATGCTTTTCCACTTTTTAGAAAAGTATGTTTTTATTTCTTCTTAATTTTAGAGATACATGAGATGTAGGATTTAGACTACTTATCGAAAATCTTACATGAATTTCTCTCCTTCTTATTTTCTTCTTCATATAAAAACACTTGTACACGAAAGTACACTATTTTCTTAAAAATAATAGCCCTTTTGGACCTCAAAATGTCGAGCCCACTCTTCCATAGTGGCGCGCACCATTTCCAGAGCGCCCAAAAGTGGCACACGCATGTCCATATAGCGCGCGCCAGGTTATGAGGTGGCGTGCGCCACCTCTGTTTAAAAATTAGTGGCTTTTCTGTAGCCTTTTCTACTTTTTTTTTAATTTTTAAACAGTATGTTTATATGCATCAATTACACTGATATGCTACCATCTTCCACTTGACATGCCTTTTTAAGTGTATGAATGCATAGAAGACCTTAGTTTTACATTAGGTTTTGTTTTCTTGTTTGCTTTTTTTTATGTTCTCTCTTCAGCCCCCTTTCTGTATGTGTTGCTTTTAATAAATTTAAGACAAGAATAAAAAGAAACGGTTAAGTAAAGGCCGGTCTTCAGATCGGGCGAGATGGGTGCCTAATACCTTCTCCTTTCGTACCCTAGCTCCCGAATCATTATCTCCGGTTAAGGGCCGCACAATTGGAGTCGCAACTTGATGGTCGGGACAAACGAAGATCTAGCCAATTTTAGGAAGTATCGGATCGTTCATTGTCATCGAATTCATGCGTAACCTAAATTGGGCAGACCGAAGGGAAGCCCTTCCTGCTCGGGAAATGTCGATACGTAACCCAAGTCGGAGTTAATTAAAAATCATTAAAAACTCCCTAGAAAATGTGTAAACATTTGTCTAGGGAAAAAAATAAGTCAATTGATTCCCTCGGAAATATGTACGACACAACCTAAAGTTGGTCAGGACAAACAGAGATCCTGCCAATTTAGGGAAGCATCGGATCGTTCATTGTCATCGAATTCATGCGTAACCTAAATCGGGCAGACCGAAGGGAAGTCCTCCCTCCTCGAGAAATGTCAATACATAACCCAGGTTGGAGTAAATTAAAAATCACTAAAAACCCCATTGAAAATGTATAAACATTTGTATAGGGATAAAAACAAGTCAATTGATTTTCTCGAGAATACATATAACATAACCTAACGTTGGTCGGGACGAACAGAGATCCAGCTAATTTGGAGAAGCATTGAATCGTTCATTGTCATCGCATTCATGTGTAACCTAAATTGAGCAGACCGAAGGGAAGCCCTCCCTCCTCAGGAAACGTCAATACATAACTCAAGTCAGAGTTAATTAAAAATCCCTTAGAGAAATGTGTAAACATTTTATCTAGGGACAAAAATAAGTCAATTGATTCCCTTGGAAATACATACGACACAACTTAAAGTTGGTCGAGACGAACAGAGATCCAGCCAATTTGAGGAAGCATCAGATCATTCATTGTCATCGAATTCATGCGTAACCTAAATCGGGCAGACCGAAGGGAAGCCCTCCCGCCTCGGGAAATGTCAATACATAACCCAAGTTGGGATTAATTAAAAATCATTAAAAATTCCCTAAAAATGTGTAAACATTTGTCTAGAGACAAAAATAGGTCAGTTGATTCTCTCAAAAATATGTACGACACAACCTAAAGTTGGTCGGGACAAATAGAAATCCAGCCAAAATGGGACATATTCGGATAAGTCATGTAAGTCATCGAGCGCATGACCCAATACGTTACACCGGATCGGGCAAATCGAAGAGAATCTATTTCTTCTCGAGAAACGTTGATACGTAACTCAAGTTAGAGTTAACTAAGAAAATATTAGAAACTTCTTAAGACGTGAAAACGTTAACCTAAGGATACAAAAGAATTGAAAATAATAATAAAATTAAAATTTTCCTCAAAAAAATGTGAAAATATTTGCCTAGTGACAAAAACAAAAATTTCTACCGCGGGGAGCATTAGCACGTAACCCAATGCGGAAAACGAAAAACATACATATATGCAAAAAAGACAGAATGAAAACTACAGGGTTCATCCTAGGCATACAAAGTTTCTAAGTTCAGATCTATTTTTATTTTAAGGGTTCAAGTTATTTTGGTGTGTTATTCCGAGAAATCATCCATCAAAACGTTTCGGGCCTACCTTGTGCATACATCTAAGTCTATGATTCTTTTATAAATTTTTTGGATTTTATTTGGGTTTAATTGAACAGAATTGAAATAGGCATACTTGGCGGTTCGAGACAGAAAGATGAAAGCTCAAGGATCGAAGAAGGAGATCTGAGTCCGTGTTGGGATCAGCATAATAGAAGCGGGAGCCTGGCAGAAACTTCCACGAATGGGCCGAAGGGTCATACCTCGCTGGGTCGAAACCCCCCAGCATCTCCCCGGCCAGAACCCCGTGGAAGGGATCTGGGACCTGAGGGCTGTCCACCATTGGCTCCTCAGTGTGGCGCTCCAAAGGTCCGCCGCCCTCCGTGACTCGAGTGGCATCGGCAGCATCGAGCAGGCCGTCCATAGCAGTGGAATGCAGAGAGCCCTCCGGATGCTGTGAGTGGTTGGACGAAGAGCCTTCGGGCAGCAATGGGGGTGATCCTCCACCCAAGGTTGCTAAGACCTTTGTTCAAAGACCATCACCTAAACTCCACAAAAATGGTGGCACTTTCACACCTTATAGGAGACAAACCAATTCTAGGCAATCCAAATGGAAAGCCAACCATATTCATGCTCCTAAAAGAGATATAAAATACACCAAGGAATGGAAATCAAATAGAATTGAATATCAAAGATTTCCTTATAAAAAATATAGAGATTTTTGTGAAATGTACTCTATGATGCAAAATATGCATT
>JAUTBS010185049.1:0-11907 GCA_032361285.1 Aequorea victoria | reverse complement strand
GTTAATCCTATATAATACACTGTGCTCAAATTACCTTCACTAGCAGTGAAAAAAAAAAATATCATGGGTGGATTTTGTATTCTTTTTTGTCCACGTAATCTACAGTAAGACACATTAAGAGGAAATTTTATCCACCTGATCTCAGCTATATGTTACATGAATGTGCAGCTTGTTATGATATTTTTTTTTTAGAAGATACATTTATGCTAGTCCAATTATGAATTGAGATCAAGATGCACGAGCTTACCTCTTTTTAAAATTGAACTCCAGGATGAATTGATGAGCAATGAGCAACTATTCTTCGGTCTCTCCCAGGTTCTTCGTAAGTTTCCGAAAGAAACTGGTAAGCAGAAAAGGAAGAGGCTTGGAAAATTGTATGGTGCAGTTCTTGAGAGCAAATACATTTATTGGTTGTTGGAAAAAATGAACTTATTCATGCTTTTCATCCAGATAGGGTCCTTTGTCACTTCTGCTTCAAGCCAAAGAAAGTTACAAATGTGGTGCTGGGCATTGATAATGCTAGGAAGAGCCAAATTTTGATTTCAAGTATTCTTCTTCTTAAAACTGCTCTTGATGCATTGCCGTTACTCTCAAAGGTACATTAAGTTAATTTCCTTTACATTTTATGGTTCTATGAGAGTTTCCGCTATATCAATTTTTATTCATCTCAGGTGCTTAAGGATGCAAATAGTTTTCTTCTTGGAAATATTTACAAATCAGTATGTGAGAATGAAAAATATGCTTCAATAAGGAAAAGGTACAAGCTGGTTTGGTTCTGCTTTTCAATAATGTAATTTTACTTGCTTCTGCTCGGATACCTAGATGATTGTCAAACTTGGACTTTGGAACTTCAAAAAAGCCTATGTGAATCGTAAACACTTTTTCAGCTTGACTAAATCCTAGATTTTTTACCAGGAAGAGATTAATGAGAATCATTGACACAATTTGGCGCAGCCAGACTTCCATATGGACACTTGTTAGTACAGGATTTTGGCTACACATTTCCATTAATGCAAGAAAACATTGATTCCTACAAAAATCATTTACACATCATTTCTTCCTCTGTCATTTGTTTTAATTATCATCTCTTACAAAAAAAGTATGTTCTAGCTTGTCGCTTACATTTTTAGTGAACAACCAATTCTGCTGTTTTCAAGCTCTTAGATGCTGCATTGTTTGTGAGCTATTATGGATGGCAACCATTCTATTCCATCTTAAATTCTGTAGATGATTATTGGTTCGATGTTTGATGCTCATGCATCATTAGTGTTGCAATGTGTTGTGCATGCATATTAGAGAGGGAAAAGGACCCAGATATAGGGGAGTGAGGGAACAGTGTTTCAGCCATGAGAATATGGAGTAAACTTATACTAATCATGTCGATTTCAATAACCATGATAAATTCTTGTTGCTACGGAAGAGTTTATAAATTGTGCTAGTGAAGCTATGAGTCTGATTATAATCAGGGCATTTTTAGGATGCTCAATTTCTGTTATATGCTCTGCTATGATGCATATTTCGCATGGTTACATCATACATATTGAAGGTTGAGGATATAAATAATAAAGTCACCTTATCTCTAACAACTTGAGCTTTTAGATAAGCTGGGGGTCTACAATTTAAACATGGTATCAGAGCAGACAATGTATTGTGTTCAAACCGTAATGCCTGCCTAATTATTAAAATACTTTCATGTGATTGGCCAGTCTGGCCACACATGAGGGGTGTATTGAGGATATAAATAATAAAAGCACACTCTCTCTAACATCTTAAGCTTTTAGATGAGTTGGTGATCTACAATCTAACTAATGTCAATAATCATGGTAATGCATTATTCTTTGTTACTTACTTGCTCACAAAGATGTGTTAATATCAGAATTGGAGAGGTGATTGATGAAGATGTGCTTCATGCACGGGTCCCTTTTGTTGCCCAGACACAGCAGTGTTTTGCTGTTAAGGCTGGAATAGATGGACTTCTGGATATTGCAAGGAGGTCATTTTGTGACACCAGTGAAGGTTTTCTACTATCTAACTAGTTCATCATACCCCACCCCCAGCCTATGGGAAGATACGTTTTTGTGCCTGCACCCTAATCAACATTGAATTGACAGCTATACACAACCTTGCAAACAATTATCGTGAAAATTTCAAGCTGCCAAATTTGAAAATCCCATTTAATAAGAGGCAGGGATTTTACTTTAGCATTCCACAGAAGGACATACAAGGAAAGCTTCCAAGCAAGTTCATTCAGGTCGTCAAGGATATAATTTTTGCTATTTTAAAAATAAATCTCATCAAGTGACTTTCACTTAATTTAATGTGGTTGGATGATTCAGGTTATGAAACACGGCAACAATATACATTGTTCAACTCTGGAACTTGCTTCTGTGAGTATTGCGGTTGTTAATTATTATATTTTTCATAGTCAGTGTCAGTCTATGATCAGAGATGGAGCTACTGAGAGTTTGAGACTATGAAATGGTCCATTTTCTCGATATGACACTACAAATTTGAGCTGGATTTCTTTTGCTTTGCCCTGGATGATGTTGTTGGAAACAATATCTGTGAAGATTTATTACTTTATTTTTTTCCTTGATTATTGATTCTTTCCTTTGATAATTTTTTCTTATATTCTTCTTTCCTTTATAGTTATGATTTGTATATATAGCAATGCTATCTCTCTCTTAATGAGATAAGAATAATATACAGAAATTACCTTCTTTTTGATATTAGAGCCTCTAGACAAAACCCATCACCGACATCCCTCTTGCGCCATCATCCAGCCCTAAGGGTTGTCCAGACCTTGAGACTGCCAAAGGAGGTGTCGCACAAAACTTGCGACCACCCGGGAGGCGTTGCCCAAATATCGCGACCACCCAGGGGTGTCGCCCAGACCTCGTGACCACCCAGGGGGTGTCACACAGACATCGCGACGGTCAGGGAGGCGTCAGTTAGGAGTTATGCTTACCCGAGGATGATTGTCGAAACATCTTCTCTCTAAGGATGATCGTCGTCTTCTGTGATTAAGTTTTTTTGCCGAAGCTTGTGATCGACCCCGGAGATCTGAGTCGCCACCCCCGATCTGTCGCCAAACCCTCGCCGTCGGTGTTTTTTCTTCGCATTAGAGAGCCGAAACATTTTTTTTATCAGTTTAGCTTGTGAGGTTCTAAACGATGAGCGTCAATCGCATATTTGGTAACTCACGGTTTTTTGGTACCACTTGTTATTTCGATCACAGTAGTGCACAGGGTTACTATGATCCTTTGACTTAAAATGTTGATGTGGCAAGCATGAAATTTTATGTTTTTGGATTATTAGTGATTTTTGGTATTATTATTTTGAGTTTTTTCTGGGTAGTTGTGATTCCGGGTTATTTTTTTTGATCTCTCGATTTCTCTGTGTGACACACTATGACTGAGTTAAGTGACAAAAGTGTTCTTAAGTTGCCCCAATCAGATTTTTCTCTTTCTCAACATGCACCGGCTCATCGTATTACTAGTGTATTGTTGAACAGTAAATATTTTGCTGCTTGGAGTTGATCTCTCTGTCTCTACCTTGGGGGCAAAGGTAAGTCTAAATGAATTTTAGGCACTGAGAAGGAACCACCTGCAGATGATCCTTATCGGGCTCAATGGGATATTGAGAATTGCACCATATTGGGTTGGTTTTTTAATTCTATGGAAGAACATGTTTATAACATGATTATGTACCATGATACCGTTCTTCAGTTATGGGCTGCTTTAACACAGATGTATGCTCATGCCCGTAATGACGCTTATATTTTTGAGTTATATCAGGATATTTCTCATGCATCACAGGGGGCCTTGGGATTATCTGTTGGCGAATATCTTGGATACTTACACTCTCTTAGGGAGGAGTTAGCTCAATATGAGCCCTTGACTGATTTTTCGTCTTCCATTATGATTAAACAACTCACTTGTCAGCATGCATATCAGTTCTTGATGGGTTTGAAACCTGCATTCGAGTCACTTCGGATTCATATTTTGAACACATCTCCTATGCCTTCATTGTACGAAGTTTTTGCCACTATTGATAGTGAGGAGTGCCGTCGCCGTCTGATTCAACCTCATCGTCTTGTTTCTGAGCCTCCTGCCATGACTGATCAGATGGCTCTTGCTGCTAGTTCTGGCTTTCGTCCCTCGACTGGGAAGGTTGTTTGTTATCATTGTTGTGGAGCTGGACACACTAAGGCCCGTTGCTTCAAGCTTCATCTGGAATTAAAGCCACAGTTTAATAAGAACCGCACTTCTGTTTCGAAGTGTTCTCACACTGCTGCCCTTGCCAAGATTGTTGGTAGTTCTGGATTGCCTGCCCTCTCTGACTTTACTAGTCTCCAGTCTCAAATTGGTCAGCTCATAGTTATTACAGGCGATAGGCGCACTGAGGCGCCAAAAACGTCTCTTGGAGCCTAAACGTGAGGCGAGGTGCATGATTTATTGAAGCGAAGCGCATGTTGTTGAAAAAATAGCAAAATAGACAATTAATTCAATATTCAACATAGGCAAATTCAAATTTTCATGTTATAAAGACTAAGAAAAAAGAGAGTTCAAGAAGCGTCTACCATTCAAAAGCTATAAAAACTTTTTTACCAAATGTTAAATAATCAACATTTTTTCCTTAGACAAGTACCAAATAGTAAAATTCAACAAAAATTAGATATACATAAAATATGTACTTTTGCCTAACATTCCACCACCAAAAGAATTTGTTAATATCTAATCCAAGATCTACAAGCGCATGCAAGACTAGCAAGTATATCATAATTAGGAAAAAAGTACAAATGTTCAAATTTGTTATCAAAGGATATTAAGAGTGAGACTGAGAGCGAGAGTAAGAAAAGATAGCGAGAGAGACAGAGAAATAGAGGAAAAATAGAGAGAAGAGCAAGGCATAGGGAGAGAAATAGAGGAAAAATAGAGAGAAGAGCAAGGCATAGATGCAAATAAAAAAAATAGAGATTATGAATCATGATTCACACAAGAACAAGACGAGGAAGAGGAGAAATAGGAAACTAACTTGAAATTCAAGAACCAACAGTATCGCATGTTGATTTGAACAAGAACTTGTTTCTTCAAATCCTCTTTGGTAATAAGGCTTTATTTTTAAGTTCTAGATTTTTGATTAGGTGTGCCTTCACTTTTGATGTTAAACAAATTTTATACATCAAACGGCTCAGATCGTATCAAGAAAAATCAATGATATAAATGAGGCGCAAGAGTCATGCGCCTTGAGCCTTTCATCAAGGCACGCTTAGGCGACGCTTCATTAAACTTGCCAACAACAGTTTCTTCGAATGGTCAAAACCCAATTTAATACTTTCGTTCGCCAAATCCGATCTGATAATGGTGGAGAGTATGTTTCTGATGCTTTTCGTTCCACCCTTAATCAGCAGGGTATACTGCAACAGCTCACATGTCCGTACACTCCCGAACAAAATAGTGTTGCCGAACGGAAAAACCACCATATCATGTCTATTGTTCATTGCCTTCTGTGTGGCATGCATGTTCCTAAGTCCTATTGGCATATGGTTGTCCTTACTACGGTTTACCTCATTAACCGTAGTCCTAGTTGGATCTTGCATGGTTTAGCATCTCTTCAGGTTCTTCAGCCCGATCGTACTTTATTTTCTCTTAAGCCTCGGGTGTTTGGGTGTACTTGCTTTGTCTAAAATTGTCGTCCAACTTGCTCTAAATTAGATGATAAATCTATTCGTTGTATTTTTTTTGGGTTACTATATTTTGTCTAAAGGACATCGGTGTTATGATCCTGTATCTCGTTACATGTTTTCTTCTCTTGATGTCACCTTTTGTGAGGATATTCCCTTTCATCGCCCTGACTCTGTTTTACAGGATTTTGTTCCCTGTCCTCCACCACCGAAAGCTAGTCCAGTTCCCATATTTGTCCTTCAGTGGTGGACCCTCTTGTTATTCCCGCTCCCCGGCCCACCCCTTAGCAGACATACTCTCGACGCCCTCGCTTGTCGTCTCCCTTTCCAGAATGTTCTTTGGACCCCGGTTCAGGTAGTTCTTCCCCTCCTCCTTCCATTTCTACATCACCCTCCCGTTATCCCCCCGTGCTCGAAAACCCCCCTTCCCGATATGGTTGGTTTTGCAGTACTAACCATCCTATCTCCCAGTATGTTTCTTATGCTGGCCTTTCAGATTTCTATCATGCTTTCCTGAGCAAGATTGAGAGTGTGCCTATTCCTCGGTCTGTGTCCGATGCTCTCAAGAATTCCCGATGGGTCACCGCTATGCAAACTGAGATGAATGCCTTAGAAGCTAATCATACATGGGACCTTGTGCCTCTACCCCTGGTGAGAAGACCGTCGGGTGTAAATGGGTTTTTAATGTGAAATATTTAGCTGATGGCTCTATTGATCGCTATAAGGCTCGCCTCGTCGCCAAAGGCTTCACCCAGATTTCGAGTAAAGATTCTGGTGCCACTTTTGCTCCGATTGCTAAATTGACCACTGTTCACCTTCTTGTCTCCTTCGCTGTCTCTTATTCTTGGCCTCTCCATCAACTGGATGTCAAGAATACCTTTCTACATTGGGATTTGCTTGAAACTATCTATATGGATCCCCTTCTGGGTTTTCAGGCTGATGGGGAGTATGCTGGAAAGTACTTTCGCCTTCGTAAGTCTCTTTATAGGCTAAAACAGTCACCGCGGGAGTGGTTTAGTCAATTCAGTATTGTTATCTTATCTATGAAGTTTATCCGATGTCACTCTAATCCAAGGTTTTAAATATCGGCCGTTACGTAATTGACCGATACGTATCGGGATTTTGGACCTCCGATACCGATATTTACCACAGTATCGGCCGATAATGGTCGTATCACCGATACGGATACCGATCCCGATACCGCGATTTAGAACCCTGCTCTAATCACACATGTTTTATTCGTGCCATCCTGATGGTCGGTATATCATTTTATTAGTCTATGTTAGTGATATTATTCTTATTGGTAATGATACCTCAGGCATTGCTAAAGTAAAATAGGATCTTGGTATAACTTTTGACATTAAGGATTTGGGGCCCCTCAAGTACTTTCTTGGTATTGATGTTGCTCGCTCTCATCATGTGATCTCTCTTCACAGCGTCAGTACATCCTGGATCTTCTTCAAGACACCGACATGATAGGATGTAAGCTAGTCTCTACTCCTATGAATCCAAATCTTAAGCTTTCCGCTAAATCTGGAGAATTGCTTCCCAATCCTGCTACTTATCAATGACTGGTTGGTCGCCTAATTTACTTGACCAACACCAGACCAAACTTGACCTTTGCAGTAAGTGTCGTCAGTCAGTTTATGCACGCTCCTGCTCATATGGATGTTGTCTTTCATATTTTGAGATATCTCAAAACTTGTCCTGGTCTTAGTTTATTCTATTCTACCGGCACTCAATCAGGGCTTTCATGTTTTACTGACGCTGATTATGCTGGGTCTAAAACTGACAGGCGCTCTACCTCTGGTATATGTACCTTCTATGGTCATTACCTTATTTCATGGAAAAATAAGAAGCAGGCAGTAGTTTCAAGATCTTCAGTTGAGGCAGAATATCAGGCTACGGCAAAAGGAACTTGTGAAATACTCTGGCTTCAGTCTATTCTTGCTGAGTTAGGTTTTGAGGAAAGAGAATCATCTCAACTATTCTGTGACAATAAATCTTCCATTATACTTGCTTCAGACTCTATGCTTCAAGAAAGCTCCAAGCATATAGAAGTTGATATTCATTTTATTCGGAAAAAAGTTCGAGCAGGTACTATCACTCCATCTTTTGTCCCATCATCGGAACAAACTGCGGATATGTTCACCAAGTCAGTGGGACCATTCTTGCTCCAGTCATCAATTGTCAAGCTAGGTTTGATTGACATCTTAGCACCAGCTTGAGAGGGAGTGTTGGAAACAATATATGTCAAGATTTATTACTCTATTTCTTCCCTTTGATAATCTTTCATTGTATTCTTCTTTCCTTTGTAGTCATATTATGATTTGTATATATAGCAATGCTATCTCTCTTATGAAATGAATATAATATACAAAAATTACCTTCTTTTTTTACTTACTAACACTCAGACGAAAATAGGACTTCGGAGACAGACAACCTCCGCTAATGATATGATGCACTAATAATGCAATGTAAGCATGGTATTCTACCTACAACTCCAAAATATGTAGATCTAGATTTGTACGCTCATACTGACAATTATGTATGTAATGTAAGATACTAAGTTACCACATGGATCCAAACTAGTCTCCAAACGACTTCAAAAATTACTCTAATTATCTTATACTTATATCTTGCTCCTTTGTCATTTTCAGTTCTCTAGTCATAGAATATTTGAATACACCAAAAGAAAGTTTTCTTGGACACCCAAATCATATTCACCAATTTAATTGTATCCAATTACCATTAAGATTCCAATGTTGTTTTCTAAGTTTTATCATCACGCAAAATTTTATATCTTAATATCCAGATTAAGAGAGTGTTCCTCCCTTTAATAACCAACAAACAAGAACCATTTCCTATACTAAATAAGTATACTCGCTTCTTCAAAGAATAGTCATGACACCTTATCCACAAAGTTACATAAAATATCCTCAAATAACATAAAGAAACAAGACTATAAAATAAAAGAACCCAAATATATCCAGGTTCACGACAAATTTCTTTATTTAATAACAACATTACAATCAAATATAGCCACAACCTATTAAATACTTTTTCAAAACCAGATATCACATATCTCATTCGTTTCTAACTAAACCCACAATATAGACTTACACAAACAAAAATTAGAATCAAAACACCAACTTAACACTGTTCATCTCTGGAGCGAGACCGCTAAATATCTGATTGTGTACATAGTGATCTTACCGAAACGAATCCATTGAAATCTAATTAGCTAAGAACGATGAGCACAATCAAGCAAACTCGTGAAGCATTTCAAGAATAATCACGATTGGGCAAAAGAATGTAAATAAACACTTTCAAGATTGTCTCAGTTAGGTAACCATGCCATCATCATGAGAGTTCAATAAATCTATTTCTGCTTATCAAGAAATCAATCTTCTAAGACATCAATTATACTTTTTATTGTAGTATATGAACCACACAACCTACGTATCATAATCAGACTAATACTATTCAATTCTTTCATACATATCACTATAGACATTTGACTGATCCACTACAGATATTTATGATTGACTTCACAACAATATGCATAATACTTTTCATACTAGGGATTAACATATCAAATGCCTCGCCCGAATTATATATGAATACACCAAAACAAAATTTTCTTGAACACACAAATCAAATTCACCAATTTAATTATATCCAATTACCTTCAAGAATACATAGTCGTTTTTTGAGTTGTATCATCACCCAAATCTTAAATCTTAATATCCAGATTAAGAGTGTGTGCCTCCGTTTAATAACCACCAAACAAGAACAATTTACTATAACAAAAAGTATTACTCGATTCTTCAAAGAATAGTCAGATTCTAAAATAAAATAACTCAAAAATCTCTTGGTTCACGGCAAATTTCTCTATTTAATAACAAATCAACAATCAGATACAGCCACAACACAAAATACCAACTTACCACAGTTCATCTCTAGAGGGAGAACCCTGAATATCTGATTATGTACTTAGTGATGTTACTGAAACGAATCAACTCAAATCTAATTAGCTAAGGACGGTACTAAATCACCCAAAATCTTAAATCTCAACATCCAAATTAAAAGTGTGCACCTCCTTTTAATAATCACCAAACAAGAACAATTTCTTATACAAAATAAGTATTACACCCTTCTTCAAACTATAGTCATAACACATAAAATATCCTCATCTAATAGAAAAAACAAAACAACTCTATAATCAACTAACCAAAAAACTCTTGGTTCGTGACAAATTTCTCTATTTAATAAAAAGACAACAATCACATATAGCCACAACCCATCAAATACATCTTCAAAACCAGATATCACACATCTCAATAGTTTCTAAATGAACACAATAAACAATCTCTGAACTTTTTGTCTTTTAACATCTCGATAGAACTAACATCTTAAATTCTCCAAAATGTATATAATGTAAGATACTATGTTACCACATGCATCTAAAACTAGTTTCACTTCAAAAATTACTATCATTATCTTATACTTATAACTTGCCCATTTTTCATTTCAAGTTCTCTAACCATAGAAAATCTGAATACATCAAAACAAAGTTTTTTTAGACACCAAACATATTCACTAATTTAATTGTATCCAATTAGCATCAAGGAACCACAATGGTTTTTTGATTTGTATCATCACCCAAAATCCTAAACCTTTTAATATTTCTGTATACAATTGCAAGATACTAAATCACCACATGCATCCAAAATTAGTCTCCAAACTACTTCAAAATTACTATAGTTATCTTATACTCATAATTTGCTCCTTTGTCCTTTCAAGTTTTCTAGTCATGGAATATCTGAATACGCAAAAAGAAAGTTTTCTTGGACACCCAAATCATATCCACCAATTAGCCTCAAGAATCCACAATTATTTTTTGAGTTGTGTCACCATACAAAATTTTAAATCTTAATATCCATATTAAGAGTGTGTGCCTCCCGTTAATAACAACCAAACAGTAACCATTTCTTACACCAAATAAGTATGCAATGTAAGATACTTAGTCATTACATGCATCCAAAACTAGTATCCAAACGATTTCAAATTTACTCTAGTTGTCTTTCGTCCTTTAACTTCTCTAGTCATAGAATATTTGAATATACCAAAAGACAGTTTTCTTGAACACCCAAATCATATTCACCGACAGAATTGTATCAAATTAGCCTCAAGAATCCACAGTTGCTTTTTGAGTTGTATCATCATGCAAAATCTAAAATCTCGACATCCAGATTAAGAGTGTGCCCCACCCTTTAATAACCACCAAACAAGAACAATTTCTTATACAAAATATGTATTACTCCCTTCTTCAAACTATAGTCACGACACCTTATCTACAAAATCACATAAAATATGCTCATCTAACAGAAAAAAAACAACACTATAATCAACTAACCAAAAACCTCTTGGTTCACGAAAAATTTCTCTATTTAATAACAAGACAACAATCACATATAGCCAGAACCCATCAAATACTTCTTCCAAACCAAATATCACATCTCAATAGTTTCAAAATGAACCCAATAAACAATCTCTGAACTTTTTGTCTTTCAACATCTCGATAGAACTAACATCTTAAATTCTCCAAAATATATGCAATGTAAGATACTAAGTCACCGCATGCATCTAAAACTAGTTTGACATTAAAAATTACACCTGTTATCTTATACTTATAACTTGCTCCTTTTCCATTTCAAGTTCTCTAACCATAGAATATCTGAATACATCAAAACAAAGTTTTTTTAGACACCAAACATATTCACCAATTTAATTGTATCCAATTAGCTTCAAAAAACCACAATGGTTTTTTGATTTGTATCATCCCCCAAAATCTTAAACCTTTTAATACTTCTGTATCTAATTGTAAGATACTAAATCACCACATGCATACAAAATTAGTCTTCAAACTACTTCAAAAATTACTACAGTTATCTTATAGTCATAACTTGCTCCTTTCAAATTCTCTAGTCATGGAATATCTGAAAACACCAAAAAAAGTTTTCTTGAATACCCAAATCATATCCACCAACTTAATTGTATTCAATTAGCCTCGAGAATCCACAATTGCATTTTGAGTTGTGTCACCATGCAAAATCTTAAATCTTAATGTCCATATTAAGAGTGTGTGCCTCCCGTTAATAACCACAAAACAATAACCATTGCTTACAACATATTAGTACGTAACGTAAGATACTAAG
>JAUTBS010184938.1:0-11907 GCA_032361285.1 Aequorea victoria | reverse complement strand
TGGATCCATTGATTTAATTCATGAGTCCATGGGCTTAAACTTTCATGTTGAACTCTAGCCCAAAATTCTATGTTTGGATTGTGATCCAAGAATACTAACATTGTTCTTCAAACTTAACCTTAAAATTTCTCAAGTTTTAATGCATACTCTGACCGATTAATTTCTTTAGGGTTTAGAGGGCTTAAAATTTATGTTTAGTGCTTAATGACCGTGACGTGGAAAATGAGGCGTCACAATAGGTCTCATTATGTTGTCGAGCCTTGTCCCTTCTCTACTTCTGTTTCTTGCCTGTTAATCTCTCTTACCGCCCACAGTTCTTCTTCTTCCCAACTGTTGTCAAGCTCTAGGTAGTCCCATATATCATCACCATGAACGAAAAGGTTCAAGATGCATTTCTCTTTCTTGGATGTGATACCCTGGCTGGTATTCTGTTTGCATCTGCTCTCTTTTGAAGTCTCATTATCAGTGGGCCTGATTTTTGCTATGTTTTCTGCTTTCTTACTTTCATCTCTTCTCACTTCCTTATTCAGATTCTGATCTTTCCCAGACTTGGTTTCAACTTCATTTCATGTCTCTCTCTTTGCTTCTTCTGGTTATTTTGTTAGTTCTTTTTCATATTTCTCCTCTGATTCTTCCCTTGGTTCTTTCTCTAATTCTTCCTCACCATTTTCCTTTTCTTCCTTCTCGAGTTCTTTTCCTAGTTCATTGGGTTCTTCTTCGGCTTCTTTTCTTGATTTTGGCTCTTCTGATTCCTCTTCGGGTTCTTCTTTCGACTCCCTTTCAGGTTCCTGTTTAGATTCTTCCTTAGGTTCCTTCTCCGATCCTTCCTCACTATTTTCTATTTTCTCTTCTGATTGTTCCTCTTTATCTTCCTCTTCTGCACTATTTTCTAATTGGATGTTGTAGGTGAAAAGGTTCTCCTCATCAGGGTCACTTCATCCCCCACTTCCTTTTGTCAGGTTATCTGTTTTCTCGTTTTTTGATTCATCTAAGGAGAGCTTGTTAGGATTTTTATATAAAATTATGTTCAAACATTTTATGTTATTTTTAATAATATTTGCATTGTTTCAACCCATTTATATTTGTGTTTGTGGAAAATGTATTGTTAATGAATAATAATTAATATGCAGTATGTTGGTAATTATACACAGTAGAAATTCTGATAAGTAGAGATTGACTTACTTACAAAATATCAGAATTTTAGTTCTTGTATAATTAAATTAGTTCACAACCTAAATAGGATTGATATCCTACCGGTATAACTGTGAGCACAATCTCAGTGGTTTATCTTAATCATATGAATTTATTTAATAATTCAAGGAAAATTGTGTTCGGTACACCAGGAATGTATTGAACATGACCAAAGGTGAGATTAAAGTCTATATACTGACAGGATTGGACTTACAAAATTTCACAATTTGCTCGAGGACACATAGGTTTTTAATTCCAAGAAATATTGAATGCTGACGTATTTTAGTATTATTACTTTGAATTACTTACGGGTGCGACTCAATCTAATTATTTCAATAAATCCTGTAGTTTGGGTGATAAATATTAGAATGTGATCAGTGTTATATTTCAGAGAAATCCGTATCCAGAATATTTCATTCTGGATTTTAATACGCCCTTGATAAATTTATAAGTTTTGTTCCTACCAGTAAACCAGATCAGTGGATTATTAATTTAATCTGGTAGTATATCAAATAAGTTGAATTTGATAATCAAAGATTGTAAATGTTGGTGAAATTAAATTGTCAGTAATTAAATTTTACTAAACGAGTATTGATAAACTTAATACGGAGAATCATATTATGTGCTATATAACTTGATAAATAAGAACTCTTATCTTTATGATCTAAGATAATTAAATTAGAGTGCAATTAAAATTATTTAGTGGAATTAATTACAATTAAAAGAATTAGAAATATATCACGGGGTGATGATATGTAATTTCTTAATTCTTTTAGAAGCCATTTTAATTATTATTCTTGGGTCCCCAATGTAATCTATAATCGCAAATCAGGTCCCTCCTCTCATTGACCTAATCTATAAATATGAGGCTTATTTTAATTTTAGGTCTGTACTCATATTTGTAGACGACCACTAGGGTTTTAGTCAGAAAAAGAGAGAGAGGGGCAGCTAGCAAATGTGACCACCCACCGGCATTTTGATCTCCTATTTTAGATCATACACCAGAAGATTTGAAGAGTTGCAGTTTTGATTCAAACCTACCAGAATCAGTAGGAAAATTTTTAAATTTTAGGTAATCAATCTAAAATTCATATTAACATCTAATCTAAGATCCGTCGGCAATTTTATTTCGTGAATCCAACGGAGCCAACCATCATTACTAGTGGCCACATTCAGGTCATAGAAGGTGAATTCCACATGTACCTCATTGTTCTCGACCATATTCTTCCACTCTTCCATCAGTTCCTATGCTTTCTTGACATTTGCCGGTGTGTTTTCTTCTACATACAAGGTCCCCTTAGCATCCAGGGAAAAATAGAGAATTCTCTTCTGGGAGAGGTGGAGTTAGTCTGACAGCCTCCTCCGAGCAAATGTAGATACTAGAATCATAGCAAGGCGAGGTGGTATGGATACAATTTAGATTTTAAATGGGTGGGTTCACATGGTTTGGCAAGGGGTTGGTGGTTACATTGGGTTTGACAGTGGTTGGGGGTAGAATCACCTTGTTGTCGATAAAGTCTTGGATCTCATGCCAAAACCTCAAGCAGTTATTAATCAAATGTCTGCGCCCCTGATTGAAGGCACAAAATAGTGCGTGATTATACCTGGGCAGAAATGGATCAGGGGGAGGAGTTGGGTTAAGAGACTTAAGGTATCCTCTTTCCATCATCCTGGTGAACAAGATGGAGAGCGGCACGCTTAACTGGGTAAATTCCCTCTTCTGGATTCTGGGTGAAAAAGGGGGACCGATTTGGCCTAGATGCGGGTTAAGAAGGTTGACTTCCGTGACTGTCGATATAGAGTTGGTGTTGTGATGGGGTGGGTTATTGCTGGCTTTATTGGTAGGATTGTTGTTCTGGAATGGCCTCTTGGGCTTCTGATTCTGGTTGCCTTCTCCTTTCTCAATGTCCCCAGTCGAGATGGCGTCCTCAATCTGTATTCCTACATCAAACAACTGCTCGAAAGTCATGAGCAGCTGAGTGATCAGGAACTTATTGAACTGTGGCTGCAAGTTCTTCACCCCCATCCAGACTTGCTCCTTCTCTGTTGGCCTGTTGGTCATTTTTTGTGGCCTTCCCCTCCAACGGGTCATGAAGTCCACAAAATCCTCTTTGACGTCTTGCTTAGTGGTCTCGAGTTCCCGAGCTGTCACATCCAACTAAACTTTATAGTTGCACTATTCGACGAAAGCGGTCGCGATATATTTCCATGCTCTGGTCTTGGTGGCTTTTAAAGATAGAAACCATCGCTGAGATGCCCCTGACAAAGACCGGTGGAATAGTTATGCCTTCAGCTGGTCGTTGATCCCCATGGGAGATAGAGTATCAACGTACATTCATAGGTGGATCCGGGGATCCCTGGTGCCGTTGAACTTCTCCATGTCCGGCATCTTAAATTTTTCCGAGAGCTTGGCATTAGGGTAGAGGCAAAAGCCTCCAATATCCAGCATGTATTCATCTACCCCTTTTTCTTTCCTTAACATCTTCTCCGGTTTATCAATCTTTTCAACCAGCAGTGCCTCTCAGGCTAAGGCAGGGTCTATAATGACTACTACAGGTGCGACAGTGATGGGTCCAATTCCCAACAGCAATCCTACATCATACCAATGGTCTTCTTAGATAGGATCATCGGTCATCCCATCATGTGGGCCTTGCTCTCCTAGACGTGGAACCTGATTGACCTGAAGGGCCCAAATCTCTACCGTGTACTGAGCCTGGGCCTGGGTCTGATTGTAGAGTGTAAGGATCATGCCCTCCATAGCCCTTTGCATTTCTGATAGGGCCCATATCTGGACAGCATTGGAATTATTCTCTCCCATTAGTATTTTCGCTGAATCAGGGTCAACCCTTCGGAGTCCTTCGCCTAGAGTTTTGGTCCAGATGCATGTGAAACCAGTGTCCGATGGAGCAATGGTAAGTCTCTAGAACCTCTGGGAGATAAAGAAGAGAGGAAAAAGTATCAGAATAGGATTCATCATCACTGATGTCTGGGGTGACCTCGCAGAGAGAATAAGAGAAACTCTAGGTCAGAGAACGCAGAACAACGCATGAGTAACGCAGACTCGTGTTTTTTTTATAAGGAGAGAACAATCAAAAAGAGTGGGCTCCAGAATGGTGAGCTTTTATAGGTTCAAGACAACCTGAATGAAAGAAGGATATGCGAATGGCGAGTATCCAACCACGGGTGAGAAAGAAGGTGTCGGGATGAAGCTCGACTACCTTACGGCTCAGCGCAACCTCAGAAAATCCCAGATGATAGAACAAGAAGGTGGGTGACAACGACCCAGCTTAAAGATAAAAAGAAAACATCGGGTCTCGGCCCAACGACGAAGAAGCTCAGGACTTCTTCAGAAGGTCCCGAAAGAGAGAAAAGGGAGCGAGTGATAAAACCCAACTTAAAACAAAAAGAAGACGTAGAGCATTGGCCCAACGATATAGGAACTCGAGACTTTTCTCGAAAGGTCACAAGCGAGAGAAAAAGGATGTGGGTGATAAAACCAGGCTTAAAATAAAAAATGAAGACGTCAAGTCTCGGTCCAACGACGAAGAAACTCGGGACTTCCTCGGAAGGTTCAGGGTGATAAAACCAAGCCTAAAATAGAAAAGAAGACGTCAGGCCTCGCCCCAACGATGAAGGAACTCGGGACTTTCCTCAGAAGGCCCCGGGTGAGAAAAAAAGGGTACGGGTGATAAAACCCATCTTAGAACAAAAAAGAAGACATCAAGCCTCAGCCCAACAATGAAGGAACTCAGGAATTTTCTTGGAAAGTCCGGGACAAGAGAAAAAGGGTACGGGTGATAAAACCCGGCTTAAAACAAAAAATAAGACATCGAGCCTTAGCCCAACGGCAAAGGAACTCAAAATTTTGCTCGGAAGGCCCCAGGTGAGAGAAAAAGGGTGTGGATGATAAAACCTAACTTAAAATAAAAAGAAGATGTCGAGCCTCGGCCTAATGATGAAGGAACTCGAAACTTTCCTCGAAAGATCCCGAGTGAGAGAAAAAACCTGCGAGTGATAAAACTCGACTTAGAATAAAAAGAAGACATCGAGCCTTGACCCAACAACGTATAAACTCGCGACTTTCCTTGGAAGGTCCTGGGTGAGAGAAAAAGGGCGCCAGTGATAAAACCCTGCTTAGAACGAAAAGAAGACGTAGAGCCGCGGCCCAACAACGTAAGAACTCGGGACTTTCCTCGGATGGTCTTGGGTGAGAGAAAAATGGTGCGGATGATAAAATCCCGCTTAAAACAAAAAGAAGACGTCAAGCCTCGGCCCAACGATGAAGGAACTTAGGACTTTCCTTGGAAGGCCCCGGGCGAGAGAAAAAGGGTGTGGGTGATATAACCCGGTTTAGAACAAAAAGAAGACGTCCAGCCTTGGCCCAACGATGAAGGAACTTGGGACTTTCCTCGAAAGGTCTATGACGAGAGAAGAAGGTGCGGGTGATAAAATCTGACTTAGAACAAAATGAAGACGTTGAGCCTCGGCCCAATGATAAAGAAACTCGTGACTTTTCTCGGATGACCCCAGGCGAGAAAAAAATGGTGCAGGTGATAAAACCTGACTTAAAACAAAAAGAAGTTGTTGGGCCTCGACCCAATGACGAAGGAACTCGGGACTTTCCTCAGAAGGCCCTAAGTGAGAGAAAAAAGGGTGCGAGTGAAAAAACCCAGCTTAAAACAAAAAAAAAGATGTTAGCCTCGGCCCAACAATGAAAAAACTCAGGACTTTCCTTGGAAGGCCCCAAACGAGAGAAAAAATGGTGCAAGTGATAAAACCTGACTTAAAATTAAAAAAAAATATCGAGCCTTGGCCCAACGACAAAGGAACTTGGGACTTTCTTCAGAAGGTTCCAGGCGAGAGAAAAAAGGGTGCGGGTGATAAAACATAGCTTAAACCAAAAAGAGAATGTCGAGCATCGGCCCAACGATGAAAAAACTTGGAATTTCCTCGAAAGATCCCAGGCGAGGGAAAAAATGTATGGGTCATAAAACCCAACTTAAAGGTAGAAAAGAGAAAATCTACACTAATCAATCTAAAGAAATCATAAAAATAAAACACATAATCTTATAGGGTGTTTGTCCTAAAGAGAAGGTTCTTAGATACTATATGCAACTGAAGATGAGGTTGGTAGTCAGTAATCGGGTACCATCTGAATAGAGTCAAAAATATACCTCTCATACAAGAGTACAAGGCATCGATCAAACGGTACGCAATAACCTTTTTTACCTTATCTAAAGGGGCATACGGCCAGAAGGCCTACCTACTTTCTCCACATAGTCCCGAGACAGTAAACCGCTGGGGTGATGAGTAGGCTAAGCATTTGGCTTATTTTATTTTCTCATTTCTTCCTTTTATTTTGGAAAAGTAACCTTTGAAAATAGAAGAAAGAAGATAGAAAATGATGTAATGCAAATGCGAATGCGAATACTAAAGAAAAATTTAAGACAAGAACATTGAAGTGCTTTCAAGTTTAGCTCACTTTTCTGAAGTACTTCCCTAGCAGAGTCGCCACTGTGAGGAACCCCTCTCGAAAAAATGTTGTTGCTCTTTTTTTATTATGTAAAAATTCTCTCGGTTTTATTTTTTTAAAGAAAAGTAGGTTTTATATTTTAAAAAGAGAGCCCCCAAATGCATCTGTGATAAATGCCACATAATTGGAGTCGCTACTTGTTTTTAATGATAAACCAAGAAAATAGAGAATTTCAAGGTACTAGTCCATCGTCACCAAACATAATGGTTTGGAGCTAAGGTACGAGAAGGAAAGGTGATAGGCACCCCACTCGCCCGACCAATGGTCGGCCTCTGCTCATCAATTTTTTGTTCTTATCTTAAATTTTTCAAAAATAATATAAACAAAATGGGGTTTAAAGAGAGATCAAACAAAAACATACAATGAAGCCAAAACCCTAACCTAAATCTAGAAGGTTTCACGCTGGCAGCAGTAAAACACATGAAAAGCCCACTAAAAACCCATTAGACTTCGGTGAGATGGTGCACGCCACCTTACATGGCTTGCGCCATTGCTGGATCCTCTCACATGGCGCACGCCATTATGGCAGAGTGCACTCATCACATTTGAAGACCATAAAGCTAACTGTTTTGATGGAAATAGTGTGTTTGTGTGCAGAATGTTTTAGAACAGAAAGAAAATTATAAAATGTGATATTTCAAATATCAATTTCTCACGAGATAACCTAGAATCTTATTCTATATTTCATGCATTTTGTTTTGAACATTGGGGAACATGATAAAAACTAACTAACGTTCATACGATATCGAAAATAGAAACAATCACGATTTTAACAGGAAAAAAACATATGAGGTGGGTCAGAATAGGCAAGGCTTACTGCTAAAATGACTCACGCCATGTCCAATGTGACGTGCACCACATAGAGACATGGCTCGGACCAATTCAAGATGGCTAACATCATGTGGTAGGTGCCAAAGACCTCTTTTTTTGCAAAAATAGTGTCGTGCGTGTGTGTGTTGCTCGAAATGAGAATAGAGACAGGGAGAATCAACCAAACAGTGACCTCCCCTTATTGAGAAAAACAATGAAATACAACTTACCAAAAATGATGATGAATACAGAATCACGAGCAATGCACGATCGCTATCTAGGGCTCTCTTCAGTACGTCGCATCTTTTCCCGAGAAATTCTTCGTACAGATGACTAAGTGTTGGGTCCAGTAGTATTTCGATAGAGTATCGACGTTCGGGAATCGATCCTTCAAAATGGCTGAGGTATGCCTGTATTTATAGAAGTTTGGGTGTGGCAACTGGCTAATGGAACGCTGACATATTGAGGGAATGAAAGCTTTCTCAGGAGGTGGCGCTCATCATCTTTGGGGGTGGTATGGCCAAGTTGTAGATGGCTCACGCCTGGTTGCAGGTGCTGGAGGTGACGTGCCTTATTTTGACATGGCGTGATTATGGTTTTGAAAAAGTGATGGCGCACACTGGGTTCAGAGAAGATGGCATAGAGATATGGACAAGGAAGATGTGCGCCACTTTTGAAAAAGTTGCAACGAGTGTGTTTTGGGTATTTTGGTATTTTGAGGTGTTTTGGTGTGTTTTAGGTGTTTTGGGGTGTGTTGGGGTGTTTCCTTGACTCTTGTGATTGTACGGAGTTCATTTCGATGTGAGTTTGTGCATATAGTTATCATTGGAGATGGACCATTTAAGCCTAATGCGCGATTTAGTCAAAATTAGGGTATCTACAGTCAACTAAATACAAAGTTGAGAAGTTTGATGGCCAAAGCAGTAGCTTCAGTCTATGGATGGTGAAGATGTGTACATTATTGGTTCAACAAGGATTATACAAAGCACTTCTCGGTAAGGACAAACTACCAGAGAGATTATCAGCGAAAGAGAAAGATGATCTGGATAATAATGCTCTCAGCGTGATTCAGTTAATTCTTGCAGACGATGTTCTGCGAGAGGTTGGAAAAGAGACGTCTGTTGTCGAGATTTGGTTAAAGCTTGAGAGTATCTATATGACCAAATCCCTCACGAATAGACTATATCTCAAACAGCGTTTGTACACGTTTCGGATGAAAAATCATCTTGGCAATTTTAATAGAACTATTTTAGATTTGAAAAATATTGATGTAAAGATTGGTTATGAGGATGAAACCCTTATTGTGTTATGTTCTTTTGAATATTTTGTCACAACCCTATTATATGGTAAAGATACTATTTCATAGAAGATGTCAAAATTAGTTTACATTCTCAAGAGTTAAGAAAAAAAGTATGTAATGATAATGAGGATAATGTTGAAGGATTGTTTATTAGTGTAGAACAGTTGAAAAGGGAAATCATAATAAAGGATCATCTCTATCCAAATCTAAGACTAAAAGAAAAAGAAATTGTAATTATTGCAAGAAATTAGGCCTTTACAAATTTGAGTGTTATAAACTCAATAAGAAAGATAAATATAAGAAGAGCAAGAAAGAGGATACAGAAGTTGCTGGTGTTGATGAAGACTCTGATGGTGCAAAGAATGTACTATCTATTAGTGCAGGGGATATCCGTTTTGAAAAGAAATGAATTATAGATTCTGGATGTTCTTACCACATGTGCCCGAATCAAGATTGATTTTCAACCTACAAATCGGTCAATGGTGGTACAGTTTTGATGGGAACCAATATGCCTTGTAAAACTGTTGGTATTAGAACTATTCAGATTAGGATGCACGACAGGATTGTGAGGACTTTGTCTAATATTACACATGTACCATATTTGAAGAAGAATTTCATCTTTTTGGGTACTCTTTACTCGAACGGATGCGAGTACATAGCTGAAGGTGGAGTCATGAGGGTCTCAAGGGGTGCTCCTGTATTGATGAAAGGTAAGAAGTCAGGCAACCTCTATGCGTTATAGGGTAGTACAATTATGTGTAATATTGCAGTGTCTTCATCTACAGTTCCTGCGTCAAATTTGACTCTGTTGTGGCATATGCGTCTTGGGCATATGAGTGAGAGAGGGATGACAGTTTTGAGCAAACAGGATTTTCTTAGTATTCAGAAGATGAGAAAGCTAGATTTTTGTGAGCATTGTGTCTATGAGAAGCAATGTAGGATCAAGTTCAGTACAGCTATTCAGAATACTAAAGGTATTATCGACTACATTCATTCTGATGTTTGGGGTCCCTCATAGGTTAAGTCAAATGGGGGTTCTTAGCATTTTGTCAACTTTATTGATGACTTTTCCAAAAAGGCCCGGGTCTATGTGTTGAAGCACAAAAGTGGGGTTTAAACAATCTTCAAATAGTTTAAAGTCATGGTCGAGAAGCAGACAGTGAAGAAGATCAAGAGGCTGAGAACTGACAAAGGCTTAAAATTTTGTTGTGGAGAATTTGATTAGTTCTGCAACAATAAAGGTATTGTGAGGTCTCGTACAGTGAGAAAGAGACCTCAATAGAATGGTGTTGTTGAAAGTATGAACATGACTCTTTTACAGAAGGCCAGATGTATGTTGTCTAATACTATTTTGGGTAAAGAGTTCTGGACTGAGACTGTGCCTACAACTTGTTATTTAGTAAACCGTTCTCCATCTACTGCTATAGAGTGCAAAGTACCTAAAGATGTATGATCTGATAAGCCTACTCACTACTCCAATTTGAGGATTTTTGGTTATCCTATTTATGCACATGTTAGTGAGGGCAAACTTGAACCGAGAGCTAAAAATGAATTTTATTAGGCTATGGGTCTCGGGTTATAGAATATAGATTGTGGCTTACTGATCCTAAGTCACCTAAATTTCTTATTAGCAGGAATGTGACCTTTGATGAGAACTCTATACTTTAGAAAAGTATACACACTAATGAAAAAGGCAGTAACTAGGGAGTTCATAAGTAGGTGAAGCTTGAGTGTCAGGGCTCAAATTTGGTACAGGAAGGCAGTGGTGACACGGAGGAGGATGTCCATCATCCTAACAAGAATGTTTTTCCACCATAGCCTCAATACCATATTACAAAGGATAGACCGAGAAGAGAAATCAGACCACCGCAGAAGTACGCGGCTTATGCAGACATTGTGGGTTATGCTCTGTCAGTGGCAGAGTTCGTTGAGTCTAAGGAGCTTACCACTTATTAGGAGGTTATTTCGGGTCAAAATTTTGCACAATGAACTGTGGCTTTGCAAGAATAGATGGTGTCTCTTCAGAATAATCAAACGTGGGAGCTGGTAAAACCGCCAAAGGGAAAGAGGATTGTAGGCTGCAAGTAAATTTTCAAAAGAAAGTCCAGCATTCCAGATGTGAAAGATGCAAGGTATAAAGCTCAGTTAGTGGCAAATGGCTATAGCCAAAAGGAAGGTGTGGACTTCAATGAGTTATTCTCACCAGTTGTGAAGCATAGCTCTATTCGTGTTTTGCTTGCCATCGTCTCGAGTCTTGACTTAGAGCTTGAAGAGCTTGATGTTAAGACAACACTCTTATGTGGTGAGCTTGAGGAGCAGATCTACATGCATCAGCCGGAAAGTTTTGTTGTTCCTGGTAAGGAAGATTTTGCATGCTTATTGAGAAAATTACTTTATGGTTTAAAACAACTCCCTAGACAATGGTATAAGCAGTTTGACACATTTATGGTCAATCATGGTTACTCTAGGAGTGAACATGACAGTTGTGTGTACTTCAGAAAACTCTCAGATAATTTATTTATCTATTTATTGGTGTATGTCGATAACATGCTTATTGCTGCCAAAGATAAGTCAGAGATTGGCAATTTAAAGAGACAACTAACTGGAGAACTTGAGATGAAAGATTTGGACGCAGCACGGAAGGTACTGGGTATGGAGATTTACATGAACAAAGAAACTAGAAAATTATGCTTAAATTAGAAGAACTACATTGAAAAGGTTTTAGAACGCTTCTCTATGCAGACGTCTAAGCCTATGAGCACTCCGTTGGCTGCACATTTTAGGCTTTCAGCAGATCTGTCACCACAGTCAGAGGAGAAACATATGTTAGAGGTTCCTTATACCAGTGTAATAAAAATCCTAATGTACGCTATGATATGCACCCGTCCAGATATTTCATAGGCTATTAGTGTCATGAGTCGTTACATGGTTCATCCAGGAAAGACGCATTGGCAGACTGTGAAATGGATACTACGATATTTGAGAGGAACTTTAGATGTCAGCTTGATGTTTGACGGGAGTTCTAAAATTTGTCCTGTTGGGTTCATTAATTCAGACTTTGCTAAAGACCACG